>JARLTB010000058.1:2282500-2420000 GCA_030141615.1 Unio pictorum
CACCCACCACTTTCATGTATGCTCTCAATTGAACACTATGTTTTTCAATCATTAATTTGTAATTTATGCTCTTATTAATCTGTGTCTATTGGTTTGCAAAGCTGTTGTCTATCGTATACTATATTAAATACTAACTGCTGCCAAATCTACAGCTTGTACTTTAACACCATGGAGGATTTTATTATGGATGATTGTTTTCTGTGTGAGAGTGAGTGTGAAAGGCATGCATATGATAAACTTAAGGTGATAATTAATTCATACATTCCTGTACAAGAACATGTATATGTAAACGTTATACTGTTGTTATGGATAATAACATAAAAATTATATCTATAAATGTTAGAGGCCTGCAAGGTTCAGTCTTTAAACGAAGGGACATTTTCCACTGGGTAAAACAAAAGAATGTATTTATAGTACGCTTGCAAGAAACTCATAGTACAAAGAATGATGAGTCTTATTGGGCAGCGGAATGGGGATACAAATGTATATTTAGCCATTGTTCTAACAATAGTGCTGGGGTAGCTATATGTTTTAGAAATACTTTTGAATTCATAATTCATAGAGAAAGATGTGACGGTCAAGGTAGATTTATTATTTTAGATATTACAATTAATGGTAACAGAATAACCCTTGTAAATTTGTATGGTTATAATGACGATAAACCTAGCTTTTTTAGAGAGTTAAAAGAGGAGATCTTATTTTTTGAGAACTCATCAATTATTATGTGTGGAGACTGGAACACTGTTCAAGACCTAGATTTGAATACTTATAACATTTTACATGACAAACACCAACAGTCCAGGGCAGCGATTCAAGACCTCAAAAACGAATTAGAAATAATTGACCCCTGGCGAAATTGCAATCAAGACTTAAAGATGTATACCTGGAGGCAAACGTCTCCCTTGAAACAAAGTAGATTAGATTACTTTCTTGTATCAGATGACATTCACATGAATACAGTTGATGTGCGTATATTACCAGGGTATACGACTGATCATTCAGCTGTTGTGTTAAGTGTGGCATTCTCAACGAGTCCAAGAGGAAAAGGATATTGGAAATTTAACGCCCAACTGCTGAAGAATATTGAGTATACTGATTTAGTTAAAAAGTGTATAACTGACTTGGTAAATGAATATTATGTAAGGGGAAATAAAGATGACTATCTCCATGTTTATCTATCCTGTAATGATCAAATGTTCTTTGAAATTTTAAAAATGAAAATAAGATCTGAAACTAGATGTTATTCTATTAAGAAAACAAAAGAAAAACAGAAAAAATTAAAGGAAATTGAACAGGAAATAATAGAAATTCAGGGGGGACTGGTGAATAACATAGAAGGGAAAGCTTTAGAAAATTTAGAAAGAAAAAAGTTAGAATTAAAGGAAGCTAGGAAAAATTACATTGAAGGTGTTATATTAAGATCTAAAGCTAGATGGTACGAATCTGGGGAAAAAAGCACAAAGTATTTTTTAAGTCTTGAAAAAAGAAACTACGTCAATAAAACAATAAAGGAAATTATTTTAGATGATGAGACAAATATATCTGACCAAATTGATATTTTAGAAGCACAAAAACAGTTTTATATGGAATTGTATAAAAGTAGAACTGCTCAGCTTAATGACGAGACTACTCAAGAAACTCTAAATAGATTTCTTAATCACAATATTAAGCTTAGCCATGAAGAAAGAGAATCATGCGAAGGTCTGGTAACAATTAATGAAGTCGGTATGTCTCTAAACGGATGGAAAATGGAAAAAGTCCTGGCTCAGATGGATTCACTGTAGAGTTCTATAAATTCTTTTGGAAGTATCTTGGGGGATTTATATGCAGATCAATAAATTACGGATATACTGTAGGTAAACTTTCAGATTTTCAGACGCAAGGAGTTATCACATGCCTACCAAAGGAAGAAAAAGATAGAAGATATTTAAAAAACTGGAGACCGATATCACTTTTAAATATTGACTATAAAATTGCTTCGGGAGCCATTGCAGCCAGGATTAAAAAGGTCCTTCCATCAATAATCAGTGATACTCAAAAAGGATTTATGAAAGGTAGATTCATTGGAGAAAATACCAGGTTATTATATGATATCATGGACCAACTTGAGAATGAAAATAGATATGGTTTACTATTGTTAATAGACTTTGAAAAAGCCTTTGACTCCATTGACTGGACCTTTGTGGAAGAAACTTTATAATCTTTTAATTTTGGTGATTCTGTTTGTAAGTGGTTTAAACTGTTTTGTAATGACTCTAAAAGTAGTGTTATAAATAATGGGCATATGTCACCATTTTTTAGACTAGAAAGAGGATGTCGTCAAGGAGATCCCCTTGCTCCTTATTTGTTTATCATTGGGATTGAGATTTTAGCTATAACGTTAAAGCAAAATGTAGATGTACGGGGATTGATCTTTGACGGCACTGAATATAAATTGGGTCAGTATGCTGATGACGCTTTTATTCTTCTGATGGATCTCAACTTTCTCTTAAAACAACTATGAATATCTTGCAGAGTTTTTATCTATTATCTGGGCTTAAATGTAATATAACAAAAGCAAAAGCTATCTGGATTGGAAACAGGAAATTCTCCAATGAAAGAATATGTCCAGAAATGGGCCTAATTTGGTCCTATTCAAATTTTACACTACTTGGTATAGAATTTTCTCTAGATTTACAGCAAATGGTGGAAATTAATTATATGAAGAAACTGACAAAAGCTAAACGAATACTGGCAAGCTGGAGTCAAAGATATATATCGTTAGTTGGTAAGGTAATTGTGGTAAAAACTCTTGTTCTGCCGATTCATACATCTTTTTTCAGCACTTCCAAATCCATCAGCAAAAGTTGAAGCAGAACTAAATCGCGCACTATTTAAATTTGTATGGGGTGGAAAAGTAGAGAGAATAAAACGCGATATACTAGTATCTCCAGAAAACGAGGGAGGACTAAATATGATACACATGTTTTCATTCATTAGATATATTAAGATAAGATGGGTAAAACGATTGCTGGAAGGGGAGAATGGAGTGTGGCAAACCTTAGTCAATTCAACTGTATTCAGAAATAAAAAGAATATTTGGATTTTGGGGAGAATGAAATTAGAAGAACTTAGTAAGCTCATTAAAAAAAAAGTTCTGACAAAGGTCAAGCACATAATACCAATTAAATGTACATAACATAAAAATGTTTGTTAACTGGAACACCCTTGTCAATGTTGTGTAATATGTTTAATTATTCTGTACATTTTCAGGAGTTTGGTACGGAATGATTATTTTGACCGGAATAGTTTCCATCTACTACAACGTGATCATAGCCTGGACATTATACTATCTCATCATGTCTTTCAACTCTGTTTTACCGTGGAGCACATGCGATAATTATTGGAATACTCCCTCTTGTTACCTGCGGAGTAACGTGCACCTGGATGCAATAAATAGCACTACACTCAACGCTTTTAACGCAAAGGACTTCTATACAAACGATTCAGATGGGATGGACATAGGGCAATACCAAAATCATTTTCTTGTGTCACCTTCAAATCGTTCCAATAACAATCATCCAACCTTGTTCAGTGGAAATGGATCTAATATTACATTTATGACCCATTTTCAGGGCAAAACATCGACTGAGGAGTTTTGGGAGTGAGTACTGTAATGTTTATTATATTCTCTAACTATCTAAGTCCATTCTGTTCAAATTATAATCAAAACGTGTAGAAGACAATAATACGGAAATTTAAGGGAGACCTAGTTCACAAAACTATCGTTCCATCTACACTAGTCAGCGTTAAATGTGAGTGGAGGATAAAGGTAAGATAATGGTAAAAAATAGAGGGTATTTAATGGAAAGGGTTTGTATAGGATTGGTCTTCTAGAGAAACTAGACTTTGTATAATCATCGCAGAAAGATGAAACTAAGTCGCCTTGTTCAAATAAAACCGTAGCACAAGAGCAGCTTATCAAAAACTATCAAAGTATTTCAACACAGATTAGACTAAACTCCAATTTTATGTCTACAGAGTTTACTACATGTACCTCATGAAACATATAGGGACATAATATCTATATCTATATAGTTTGGTTCATTTTCCATGACATTCGTATTTTTCTGGCTTCGAGGGAGTGGTCTGTGTTGCAGGAAGCACAGTGGTAACTGCGTGAGATGAGGACACTGGTATGTTCCGTACTGCTGGTGATGACGAGGTCTAGCTGGTGTTCGTGGCGGGAACGTGGTTGTCTCTACCAGGCCTGGTTGATCTTCTTGCAATTGAAGTAGGTGTTGGTTATACATATGCTGTGAGAGCATCACATTTCAGCAGTCTCTGTCTATTCTCGTTGATCTCGTTCCTTCTGTGAGAGCAGAGACTGGTAGGCCTGGCTTAAATGTCAGCTCCCACTCAAGAATTGAAATCGACTAGTATGTAGAGGCCATCGATGCTAGGATTCTGGTAATTATTTTATCCAGAGCCTCGGTCATCCCTCTTCGTGGTGGAGCATAATGTTATGGCGTACACGCTGAACATGTTGGCTGCACTTGACGACGTTGAAAGCCTGAAGTCAAGAATCCTATTAGTGCCTGATGATCCAGGATCTATAAAGGTGCCGAGCGTGTTGTTTACAGAGAAGCCCACACTGTGCTTTCTTGGTTCGTCATAGGTCTTCCCTTGCTAAACGAAGGTGTAGTTTACTGATGGTGCCATCGACGGTCAGTCGGGCTTCCTGTAGGCGTGCAATGTCGATGTTCAGTGAGGAGAATACCATGTCGATAACTGCAGTCTTTCGTGCGTCGTCGATATTCTGCAGGTCAGCGATGAGTCCATAACACATGGTCCTAACTTGCGAAACGGAGAGATGGAGTCTCTATGTGGCCTGCTTGTAGAGCTGGGTCTCTGGGTTACTTTTTTAGCTTTTTCTGTTATTGGGTATAGCCGCAAGGTAGCAGAGGTTTAGGAACACACTTATCCGTGTCCTACATGAGCTCTCATACAAACTATATCTACCCAAACAGACTGGTTTTAAGGCGCCAGTAGTCCATCTTCATCCTTCTCTTGTTAGCTGAAACATGGTCTAAGCCACCCTCGTAGGCCAAGAGTTGATAGAAACGCAAGCCGTATGGGACATTTCTGAAGGAGTGGGGCGCTTGTCTAATATATCATTTTAGTAACGGATGATGAAAAACTGGCATTATCACTTACAATGTCTTGATATGGTAATCACACTTCGTTACATATGATAGACGCCTCAGAGTTGGTATTGAGACTATTATGTGCCATGCATATTTGAAGGCAGTTTATTTACAGACATGAAAGGATCAATGTTAGTGGATTTAGGCTGAAAGCATTATGTAAATTTAAAATGATTTAACTACATACAAATTAAATATTATGCAAGATATTGACGATTATTCATATATATTATACATGTAGCGTTGGTACGACGTTATCTGAGGCACGGATTGACACGGAATAAACAGGTGCAAATCTAGCCCTTGTCTCACATTCAGAAAACAAGTCTACTTTTGTGCGAAAGGTTTTTATTTTGCTTGCATACATATTTAAATTTTAACAGAACATGAAGTTGTCAGCAGCTTTTGTAAAAGTAAAATCTAAATAATTCGAAAAATCCGTCATACGTAAATTTCTTGAGATCAATCTTAATTTGTCGTGCATCAGTTCAAAAGATCCACCGCAAACGTATCTATCCTACCAGTAGTTGAACGGTAATGACTGAGACACGTATATACGAATTATGGTTTTAATGGTATAGGAATCTTAATGTATGACTTTTCCCTATATATATATATATATATATATATATATATATATATATATATATATATAACATGAAAATGACATTAGTAACACAAATGACATTTCTTTGCAGGTGGAAAGTATTACAACTGACCCCTGGCATTGAAAATATTGGAATCGTCCGCTGGGAGCTCATGATATGTCTTTTCGTAGCTTGGCTGGCAGTCTTCTTAAGTCTTATCAAGGGCATCAAATCATCTGGAAAGGTCAACAATAACAGTCATCTATCTATCTATCTATCTATCTATCTATCTATCTATCTATCTATCTATCTATCTATCTATCTATCTATCTTTGTAGTTTCGTGGTTATCAATTCGCGTAACTTTGTGTAAAGTTTTATGTTATCGATGTTTGAATCGTAATTAGAGGTTGGGTTAGAATTTTTCCACGCAAGGATCATCATTCATTGGAATTTTAAACGTGAGTTTTTGGGCAACAGTGAAATCCACACAAAGTGGATCCGCACGAGAAATAATGAATTATACGTATCCTGCTCTCCCTACTCCAGAGACAAAACTTTACATTCTTCGACAGGGAGTAACCATTATATTTATATCACTCTATCTACTCCTGAAGAAAAGCTTTTCATTGTTAGGGTGGATCCATTAAATTTCTAGCACACTACCTACTCCTGCGAAAAAGCTTTACATTCTTTGTTGTCATGGAGTATCCATTATATTTATACCACTCTATACACTCCTGCGAAAATACTTTTCATTTTTTGTTGGAGAAGATCCACTTTAGAGCCAAGTAAGTTTTCTTGCCGTATAAACTTCTTTCTTCAAGCTTGACAATTTAATGAAGTTGGGTCCACGAAAATAAAGTTTGTACCCTTGGTCTAATTTTGAGATAGAGGAACCAAGTTTGCCCAGTATACAAACGACTCTAACCTTACCTAATTGAAACTAGATTATAACTTAGAATTTCAAGTTTATATATACAGACATATATAATATATTGTAATCGGTTTATTTCCAATCGCAGGTTATGTATGTCGCTGCCACCGTTCCATATGTATTGTTGTTTGTTCTTCTGATAAGAGGGGTAACTCTTCCGGGAGCTTGGGACGGCTTCAAATATTACATCGTGCCGAGATGGGAGGCGCTGAAATCAGTGACGGTAATAGTTTAACTATTGCAAGAATCTCCCAATACATTCTTAAGAAAACTTTTGGTTCTCTGTACTTTATGGAGACCTACATTGTTAAATTGGGTTATGATGTTATTTCGAGCTAAGCATAATCTAGTTTTATTACACGTCCGGGACCACATACGTAAATTCTTCATATTAAAAGAGACCGTAGACGAGACACGGCGGGCTCTCCCTCCTCCTTCTATAAATAAAGATGGCAAACGAAATCCAATGTTTCTTATTGTACTTGTGCCTTGGAAACAATAAAAGTGGAGGAGTGTAACCATTTAGACCACTCACAAGAGATCTCATCCCACAGACTTCTTGACAACTAGTTTAACCCCGTCCGTACATTGCGATGATGTTCCTCGATAAGCCCATATTTTATTTAACGTCAATACCAGGTCAATGCTATATATATATATATATATATATATATATATATATATATATATATATATATATATATATATATATATATATATATATTATTTTTTAACTTCAATGGATCATTTTGTCCCTTGTCTAGTTTCTTTTATATAAAAAATGAAAATTTATGGCAAAGTTGGGTGAAGTTTGAAGTACATTTAGGTGGTCCACCTTTTAAATGAATTTTTTTGTCAAAATATCGAAAAGTCGCCATTTGGCGCATATTTCCAGTTTCTCCACTCATTTTAAACATGTCATTATGTTATATAATATTGCATGCAGAGTTGTATATAGATATTGCAATAGTACATGCTCAGTTTTTATCTGATTATATTCAATAGTATGATGCTAAATTTATACAACGGGTGTTAGAAGTATTTATTATATAACAAATTAACCATTCACTACATCTTTTAACATTTTTCAACTCATCGGAGACAATAGTTTCATCGCAATGAATTCAGACAGTATATATTGTTTTCAATATTTTTCTAAATGATTTGTTCAGTGTTTAAAATGTTAAATATAGTTAAATATATTCTACATTCAGCAATGTTTTAAAGTCAATGGTAGTTATTTGGTAGATTCTTCAGTTAGTCGCTATGTCCTTTGCGTTTTCGCAAGTTGGGCTGTTCTTTACGGTCCTTCTCAACAACTTGCAGCACGTTCTGGTAATGTTCTTCACCCCTTGCTGATGCCAAGAAATCTGAGCTGAGCTTAACACCTCTCTCAGCAAAGTCATTGACAATGTTCAGCGATTGAAGGTTGCCGAGAGAAGCTTGGTACGCTGCAGAATTTGGCCAGTTCGCAACTTCTTCAGTGATGAACTCAGCGTTCAGCTGAAGAAGAGTGAATGTGTACCAGGAATCAATACTAGCAAAATCAGCAAGAGTTGTGGTCAGAGTAACAGCTGCTGGAAACTTTGGCTTGCCAAAGCCTGTTCCAAACCGGTTCTGTGGTGCCAAGACGGCCGTTTCTGGTTTAACAGCCAGCAGACTGTCTGCAAGGGCTCGCCGTTCAGCGTCAGGCACCTTACTGCTCCACAGAGCAAGAGGAATCATCTCTGCAGTCAGGTACCAGAGATGCAGTTTGAAGGCATGCAGTGCACTCTGAGAGACATCTGGATTCACGACCTTGTACTGCAATAAAGACTTGTACAACTGCAGGTCGTTCCACGGCGCATCTACCGCTGAATTGCACATCATCCACCAGCTGCTATAGAACAGTGTTGCGAAGTTCACAAACGCCCTCACCTTTGGAACTTGATGCAGTGTAGTAATAGTGTTACGTGGTAGTTGTTGAATTTGCAGCTCAAACAGGCATATCTTAATCGAATAGATGAGATTAGCCATCCATCTGGCTTTGTGTAAGGCTCCTGGTCGCTTGAAGGTGACAGGATGATCTTCAGTTTCTCCATCAAGGAACACTGTGCACAGCTCAGCAAATTCTTGATAATCATCTCGGCGTAGCGAAAGCTCTGATTTGGCAAGCTGGAAAACACTGGTTCGACATGTATCTACAATCTGAAGTGCCTCGTGGTTGAATGATGTCAAGTTCAATCGAGATAGCTGTTCATCAATGCTTTTTGATGGCACCATCAACATTTGGAAGCTCTTAAGAAATCGTGCAAACAAGGTGACGTCTGGAGACTTGGATGCCTCAATCTTCAGATCATCGAAAACATGAGACAGGATAATCTCACCAACATGGTGACGACAGGCTGACCAAAGGAGAGCTCGTCCAAGCTGCTCTTGGACTGTCACACAGGCTGCAGTTACGTGACCTGTATTCGATGCTGTGGTATCGAATGTCATATTCACAAAAGAGTCGGTACATTGCCATGATGAGATCAAACCCATTGTCAGATCAGCAATTATATCTCCGGACTTTCTGTCTGTTCCAGGTTGGTGTGATGGGACTCCAAGAAGCTTCAATTCTGTGGCATTTCCGACGACGACAGTGAGACGTTCTTCTGTGATATTCTGGTTTGACAGTGATGGCATCAGTTTTGAGTCCCAATGCAGGGATACCAATTTTGGCGGGATCCATTGGTCCTTACAATTCTCTGCTATGAATCTTCCTATCTGACGCCTGGACTTGTCTGCGGTTGAGTATGATGTGGATATCTTTGAAGTATCACCACCTGCCTCTGCCACTAATGCCTCAGTGTATGCAGCTTGTTGTACTGGAGTCATCTTCATGTGGCTAGTTGAACAAGTTTGGGTCGTTGAATGATGTCGTGAGGGATGAAAGCAGGTGTTCCTGTGCGAGCAGTTCGCTTGTCACTTCTCGAAGTTCTTGGTGTGATGGATGGACCAGCAGCCAATGAGCCAACTTCTCCATCACTAACAACATCCTCATCACTGCTGCTACTGTCGCTGTTATGGGGTATTTTAGGTGCAGTCATCGACTTCAGGTGACTCTGCATTCTCTCGCGCCGCCTTGATTCCATGTTGTCCCTTTGTTCGCGACGCTGGACTTTGGCTGCAAGGACTTTGTCACGTGGTCCGAATGTTGCCAGACGGTCGGTCTTCATTGACTGCAGGAAAGCGACATCTTCCGGATTTTTGATGAGTTGTTCTGCATTTGCAGGCCACAATGGGAATGTCTGAGCTAGCATTTCTTCCATCTTTTTTTATCTTGTTCAGGGAGTTCGGGGCTGATCGGCGGTTGATTGGAATTGCTCTCACTTTAGCATTGTCGTCAAGCAGTTTAATTATTCGTTTGCATGCCCTGCGTTCTGTAATCATCGGAATATGTGCTTTCTCATAAAATACAGATACTTTTAACAGGTCAATTTTAGCTTCTTTCCATCTGGTACAGTTTTCATGCGCACCATCAGCTAGATGATGCATCAAACACCGCAAGACTTGTAGACATGTAGGCAGACGCGAACCAGTAATTGTTGAGTCTTCTGCCGTTATCTGGCTGTCAGATGTAGACTGTTGCTTGTAGATGACTGTCTTGTTGGAGGAGTTTTCTGGGACAGGGTAGCCGAACGAGGAGTTGATTGCAGACCTGGAACGGTACTCTCTTCACTGTCTTCCATTATTCAACTGGCGTCTCAATTGCGACATGAAAGTATAATATAAAAAGTTCAATAAAAATAAAAAAGTTTAATACAAAATTAGATAAAATTGAAATATTTTGTAAAAACTCACTTTCAAAGATTGCAGACTTCACAAATAACTTGAATAAACAAGCAAAGAATAGTTATTTAATAAAATTCAATACCATTGTAAAATATTAAATAAGTAAATAGGTCAACAGCAAATAACATTCAGCTAACTGAATATCGCAATATAATGCTTCATAATGCAAATCTTGCTAAGTGAGGTAGTGAGGTGGACCCTCTAAACAATGTTGGAATTAGAGAAAAATTGGCAGAAATTCTTTTTATGACCAAAGGAATGCTCTAAAACTAGGGACATCATAATTGGTTGATATTGGGGCGTTTGATGCACCCTAATATATATATATATATATATATATATATATATATATATATATATATATATATATATATATATATATATATATATATATACCTCGCTGCCCTGTATATCTCAACAAACAACGGGCAATAACTCTAGCCATAACCCTTCGTGCCACCGCCACTTGTCGCTATTTTTTAGCCTCGCTGCTGGATTGAGAATAACGTATATCCAACATTCCAAGATATTACTGTTAAAATTGGACTACCTAACTTTAAAGTTTTTTTTGTAAGTGACTTTGTCGCCATTATGGATTTTGTCCATTTAATGCCACGTTGCAACAAGCTATCGTTGAACTGCTGTCATTTACCAGCTAGCGTGATGCTATTTTCGGTTAACACTGTCCCTTCACAATCCTGCATCACCATTGGCGACTCGCAGCTGAAAAATGTAAACACTTTCACATATCAAGGCGGCACAATATCTAGTGATGACGTCTTGGACAAAGATCACTTGAAGGATCCAAAAGACAAGTCGAGCACTTGGACGACTCCGAACCAATGTTTTGCAGCACTAGGATATACGTCTGTCCACAAAGATAAATGTGTGCAATGCAGTTGTCCTTAGTTGCTCTAGTATGGCTGTGAAACTTGGAGTGTTTAACCAAGACATACCAGTCATTTGGAACAATTATACCAGCACTCAGTTCCAGAATCACCAACCAGGACGCCCTTGATAGAGCCAAAACAGCAAGAATCGAAGTAAAACTATTCAAAGCCTTGCTTTGTTGGAATGGCTGTGTCATTTGCATGGATCAAAACAGAATCCCACAGCAGCTGTTCTTTGGCGAGCTAGTCCAAGTCAAACTAAACTTAAGCCGCCCTTGCAAGAGTTATAAAGACAATCTCATGAAGCACATCAAATAGCCAGACCTTCAACACCACTAACTCGAGCTCGCTGTATCAGACAAAAGTCACTGGTGAGCTATAACCAGACAAGCACGTTCCACGTTCGAGGTTGACCACCACCAGTGGCTCTAGAGACCACCAAGAAGATATTTTCGGTTAGTCATTTTGTAACGATGATGATATAAGCGAGTTAGTAACATGCTTTGCTTCATCCTTTGTTTTCTCTTCTTAAGTCTTTTCGGTATTAATGCCAATTAAATGCATGAAATATAAAACGTTTAAAGCAAAGGAAGACAACCACGACTCTTGAATTGTGTGTGGGATCCATTTTATAATACAGCATCGCCGTTGCCGGCCGTCCAGCCGTCCCAGCTTATGGAATGTTTTGAATAAAATGGTCATGACAACTAGGACGTGTAGGATCTTAGTTACAGATCCATCCGTCTAGCCGTCCGCTTGGCTACATAACCTTACTATGACGGAGATTTCAGTGAGAAATATGTCCATCCTGCCAGATCCTGTTCCGGTGACAGATGGCCCGTTTTATATAATGTCACCATCCAGGCCAACCATTCGCCAAGCCCAATAACCGACCATAGTGTCGGTGACGGAAGTCCACATGTTCGCTGCTGGTCCACAAGGGAAAATTAGTAACATTTAAAACAAAGGATGGAATTGAGTCTTCGTTGCAACCGTGGTATGAGTTAGAACTCATCACACAAGGCTCCTACAAATCAACCGTACTCCGATCTACCAGGGAACAGACTGAATTTAGCTTCAAGTCCTTAGTCGAAGAAATGTATATAGTGTTTGCATCTTCAGACTGCCCTCCACCAAAAACCAATATTCACGTTTATAGAGTTCGACAGGGAGAAAGTGACGCCGTACTTGCCATTCCTTTCCCCAGTTCAGAAATAAATAAGGAGCTCAGTTTTACCAGATGTGTAGTAAAATTGCCGATCCATGGGATTCAGACACATTATTAAACTCACTCAGTCACCTTCTGTACTGATTTACCGGTCCCTTGAAAATAATCTATCAGCAAGTCATGTCTTCCCTCCACTGTTTTAAAACTGGCACAAGAACGCCCTCCATTAACTGTCTAGCTGTGGGCGGCTGCCTCCTGCAATAGGAGTATCATTCGATCATCCTATTCCTTAAGAACGAGTTGATGATGTGTGTCATTTCGGAAGAGCTCCATTGACTATTTATCTAACCCCATCCCTTTACTTATCAGCACTGTCCTGGAATGTACTTAAGATCGTGAGAAAGATACCAATTTGCGACGGTAGATAAGGTCACTCATAGACAAAAAGGCATGGAGATTGTGCGATAACCAAAGTAGCCAAGGTTTTATTCCAAGTTATTTTTCGTTCAAAACCAAAAGGCAAGTTAGGGCAGAACATCGACCTGAGTCGTCTCAACCAATACATTTTTCCAACATAATTCATGATCAAGAGGTCGCGATGGGACGAAGATTATCAGTTCAAACGACCTGCCCTTTGCCTTCAACATCAGTCCTTCGGTTTTATCAAGAATTAATAATCGTGTCGTCACCTGTTCCGATTGACTTCAACTACAACGGTTCATGATAAAAGCTGTAAAGTCTATTCTGCTACATGGTAAAACCATCTTATTTCACTTTTAGATAATTATTTCTATCCGTGTATGGAATTTGTCACCAAATTGAATCTGCTACTGCTCTCTAATAATTAAGTAGCCAGGATTGTCCAACATGTGATTTCTGTTTCCAAGAGGACTTTGGATTACTGCCAGAGAGTTCATGAAACTCCACGAATTAATTGATAGATCGGTGGACTTGATGCAGCACTGTTGTCTTTTTATGCGCGTTTACAAATAACGTTGCCAGCAAAATTGCGCTTCTTTCCAAGTCCTCTCGACAATCAGTCATGATTAAGCTCGACATAGGCTCTTGCGTAAGTGGTGAAACCCAGTTGTATGGCTATGGCGATCTCGATGGAGAAGTTCCACGTAGAAATAACGACATGAACAAACGTTTGTATTAAAAGTTGCGGTTTCCACCTTTTACCGGATTTCACTACCGTCAGCGGGGCAGGTGGGAGCCAGGGGATCAGCGTCTTTGCAGGAACCTTTTAGAATTAAGGATGTCATCAACGCCATTAATTTCTGGAAGAATCTAGTCTCAGGCTATATGGTACTATTTCTGTCTGACAACTCTGGTGACATACCTCCTCAAACGGAGAGGTGGAGGATGTGCAGCAAATTACATTTTCCTGTTTGTTATGATCTGAAAGTTTCTCTGTTTGTGCGACAACCTCCATGTCGCCTTAAATATAATCACATTCCTGGGAGACTCTATCCTTGAAAGATCAATTCATTTGAATGAAATGGTCCTCCATCAATTTGTCTTTATTTGTTATTACGCACCTTGAGGTTATCCGATAATAAAACGTTTTGCGACAAGGTGGATTCAAAAGTTGGCCAAGTTTGTTTCACCAGTTCCATACCCCTGAATCTTGGGCCGTAGACGTTCGGTCAATAATTGTGGAGTGGTTGTGGTAATTTATCTACCATCCACGGTCTTGGTATAAGAAATTATCCAGAAGTTACGGTGTCAGATATACAAGATGATTATAATAGTCCTTATGATATGTGACAAGTCTTTGATTACCAATCTACTCGATCTAGCCGTATATCTGCCCAGAAAGATGTCAAGCAACTAAGATGATGGGTATTCTATCGCTGCCCGGACCGTCTTCTTCTTTAAACTTGGCTCTTGTAGGTACAGCCATGCAATACAAACAATTTAAGAGAATCTCGAGAGCAGGAAAGCACTACACTCGGTTCGAGGAATAATGGCGTTTTTTATGATACTTGTGCCATAACATAGTACCTTTAAGTGCCTCAATCCTGCCTGAATGTTTCTTTGGCTATTTGATCATATACAGTTAGCCCCAGTTATTATCAAAGGCTACCGTTCTAAGATAGCAGATACATGACGGTATCATAGTAGACGTCATATTTCGGTATGATAAAAAATATATCTGCTCTGATTGATGATTTTGATTTTAAACAACCAAATCCTACACTCTGTTTCCAAAAAGACAGTTATCCATTCTTTTAATAATGCTCAATCAATTCAAATGAAATCGAGACGTTAGTCTACATTTCCCTAAAGCAAATATCAGAACACATGTTTCCAAATAGTTTTTGCTTCATCATGCAGGCTTACATGCCCTTTCTATCGACCCGAACGATCTTCAGTTCAGATCGGATGTTTGTCCTCTTGACATAACCAGCTTTTGTGGCAAAAAATAGATTACGGTTTGTCGGCTATGAAAGAGTCAACATTCGTTCGCTCGCCTGCATGGACCGTTCGAGAACAGCGGCCGTGGACTATTATGTTTCACTCATTCAAGAGCTGTCTAAAACGCATATATTTGAGTCGTGGAACGCGCAAGCGCCTCCTTCCGATGAAAGCCTGACTTCATAATATGACACGGGGCCCCGAGAGGCAGAGTGGTCTAAAGCGCTTTCCGTTACATATCGCTGCCGTCTCACCTCTGTCTGCGTGGGTTCGAGTCTAAGATTCGGCTAATGCAGTTATGTGAGAAAGCTTGCCAGTAGCTTCTCGTGGGTCGGTGGTACTTTCCGGGGGTTTTCCCGGGTTCTTCCTCCACCAATAATACTGGCAGCCATGTATAGCCTATCGTGTGCTGAAAAATGGCGTTAAACCCTAAAACAACAACAACAAATCATAATATGAGACAATGCATATTTTCAGTGATGATTATAATATCCATGATCATCTACTGATGATGAGATCTCTGATCAAAATCTAAGATCTGTTAGAACTGATGTGAAAGCAGATGTGATTTTTCGTTAATGTTCCCGTTAGAAAATGTGTCGTTACTGCCTGAGAACAGGCTTATAACATGATGGAGTATTGTCCATTCAACATCGAAGCTTTGCTATTGTTTGTGCAACTTTGTTTTTTTCATATATAATTAAGACAATTACACTACAGATCTTGAATTTGACTCAACACCACATACCTAACTGACATGAACTCTGACTGTTCAATAATATCAAACACAGTCTTGTCGCCATCAAATCGATCAAACTCAACCATGCTTATCAAATGGAAAGTAGTGTATATATTCTTTTATACAGCATGATTCATGAGTTTGTGTTGCTGAGAATTAATTCTTTGAAAATCATAGTCAAGAAAAACAGATTTCGCATAGCAGTCTGACAGAAACATTTTTAACTAATGAATACGTTTTTATTCAAGTGTAATATTCCCATCTCAATTCAAATATTTAATATTCAAATCTCAAACCAAACGCTGTAACCCTAACCAGGACTAACGTTTGATTAAAGTGGTTTTTGTATTTTTGAAGGTCTGGGGCGATGCTGCAGTTCAGATTTTCTACTCCACTGGAATAGGATGGGGCGGAATCGCAACTCTTGCCAGTTACAATAACTTTCACAACAATATTCAGAGGTATTTGAAACTTCTCACCTCTTTGCTTCTCTGTAACCGTACGCTTTTGGGAAGAATGACACAGCATACTGAAATCCAATTCCATGAACTAAACACGATTTTGCCCTCAGATTCAGACTCCATAGAAAAATGTGACATCTGATTTAGCCTGATATCTTACTAACTGCACACTCTAACTCAAATAATGTGTCGATCATTTCATGGGAATACATATCTTCTACCCGTAATGGTTGTTCATAATTACTATCAGGTTCACTTGTACAGATTGTGGGCAAAAACTTTTGACATGTGGTGAGGTTTGTTCATTATCTACCATAAATGTCCAGGTTACGCGCAGAGTCACGTTGAAGAGGTTCCTAAAGACTGCCCAGGATATTAGAAAACTACGCGTACTTGTTAAAGAAAGTTTCCATACCTTTCAGGCTAAAGCAATGTCATTCTCTGAAGACAATACAAATACATACGTAAATGTCTCTCTCTCTCTCTCTCTCTCTCTCTCTTGCACAAGAACTCTCTCTCTCTCTCTCTCTCTCTCTCTCTCTCTCTCTCTCTCTCTCTCTCTCTCTCTCTCTCTTGCACAAGAACACATACACACAACAATAAACGATACGCCTATAACAGAAACAATTGACTAACGCGATTGCATTGTTTGATCAGTGAAAATGCGGCATGGAGTCATAATAACAGTCCGATTACAATCGCCAACTTTGGATGAAGATTGCAAATTTGAAACTCAATTTTAAACTTATTATTTACAGCATTAAATCAATATATACACCTTCATTATTTAAAAAATTATAGAATATAGAAAAGTTGCTATGTAAATATAATTGATGAAACCTTATTGTATTATTGTATTCATACGTTTTAATATAAATACAACGTCGTACAGAAATCTGTATTACATCCAGACCTGTCAATTATTCTCATCTTTCTGAAGTGCAAGAATGTTTGCATCAATCGTTACATAATGTCCAATTTTAAGTTCCTTCTGGAAGACATTACGCTTGAATGTGAGCTATTTCTTACACCTTCTCGTTTAACGTGTGATTTTCATGGATGAATTTGAATTATCTATATTCAAAAAAAAAAACATCAGATGTGTCTGACTTACCAATTATTACAATATTGAATGGTTCCATCTTCGTCTGATTTGTTAAAGAGCAACTGAATGGATTTGATATTGGACACCAAATATATGTATAAAATTGCATGAGTAATCGTAACTAAATTATTAAAGCAAAGTCTATCCAAAGCATGGTTACGTTTCATACCTTGTATAATTACATTAAGTTTCTAATCATATTACCAGGTGTGATAGTCACATCTTAGATCATGTCATTCCAGATATTTAATTAAAACTATGATGTTATCGTTGTCCTTTTGTCGTAGAGATGCCTTAGTCCTTCCCATCATCGACTCAGTCACAAGTCTGTTCGCTGGTTGTGTTATCTTTGTGAATCTTGGCCACATGGCTTACAGGACTGAGGTAGCAATTGAATCAGTTGTTACTCAAGGTAAGCATCTAATTGAATCAGTTGTTACTCAAGGTAAGCATCTAATTGAATCAGTTGTTAGTCAAGGTAAGCATCTAAAACTAAAAGGTCGACACATCGCAATAAAAAGGCTACATGTTTTATTCAGGCTCTGTCTGAACTTAGCTGCCATTATAATAACAGACCCACTGTAGCGGTCTGATTGGTTGCTATTAGTAACAGCCCGACGCAATGATCGATAGGAGAAGCTTTACACCTTATGGACCAACTCAATGTTAATAGGTCAAATCTGTTAATTAATACGTCACGTCTAATTAATTTAATTTGAAAAACTGTTTTTGCACTAGAGTAGAAGGAACATATAGTTTAGTGCAAACAATAGTGCCGAAATGTTCAAACATTTTGAGTTTATAACTTAAAAGTTTTGCAGTGATAAAACAAAACATAGTAACCAATATATAGCTGCTGTCAGATCTAATACTAGTGATTAACGTTCGTCTATCAATATGAATTAGTCATTTCTTAGTAATCTAGTAGTATCCTTAGTTCCAGTTTTGCAAATAAACTCGTTTGCAAATCAGTTGAATATATGTCACAATTTTTAGATGTTTTTCGCATGGCCTGCAAATGTAACCTCGAATTATTATTTATTAATATGATGTCGTTCAAACGATTGTTTTAAATTATGTCTGTCTTCAGACTTTTGTACATGCAATAGTACAAATACATAGCATAAGTCATATAACTTTGATTCATGAACAGAATGAGTATGAATGCAAATCTTATGTCTTGGAAACAATGAAATTAAACTTGTAGGTCTGGCGTTCTTGTAACTGTTGTTCTTTAGAATAAATACCCACAATTTTTAATTGACTTTATCCTTACACATTTACTATCAAACTACACAAATAAATGCCTATGCCATTTTGAATAATTTCGTAAACATTTAGATGCTCCTATGTTTCTGGATTTACTGTATTCGTCTTTCACGATACCATTGCTGTATCCTTACAAATTTACATTTTTGAACGCTTATACAAACACCCGCATTTGCGATATTGACTGATTTCTCTAACATTCATAGATACATCGCGTTTTAACCTATTTTAAATCCAAAACTCTTTAAAGTTAATTATTTACCTGTGATGAAACTGACTTTCAAAATAAAATTGAAATGCTTGTGTTTCTTTTAAATATACATTCTTTTTATTTATTTATATTATTATGGTTCCGTTTCTCCTTTTCTTGTCTAGGTCCGGGTCTGGCATTTGTGGTGTATCCAGATGCTCTTTCACATCTTCCGATACCCCAACTGTGGTCGGTCTTGTTTTTCTTGATGCTTTTTACAGTGGGAATTGACAGTCAGGTAAATAAGGGTGTATTGGCGTGCATCTATAAGTAAGTAAGTAAGTAAGTAAAAGTAAGCAAGTAAGTAAGTAAGCAAGTAAGAAAGTAGGTAAGTAAGTAGGTAAGTAAGTAAGAAGTAAGTAAAAAGTAAGTAAAGTAAGTAAATAGGTACGAAGTAAGCAAAGTAAGTAAGTAAGCAAGCAAGTATTTTATTGTATTCTCTGTCTGTGAACGTGTTTGTAACTATGTATGTATGTATGTATGTATGTATGTATGTATGTATGTATGTATGTATGTATGTATGTATGTATGTATGTATGTATGTATGTATGTGTAGTTCGGTAGGTTAGTGAAATTGGTATAGGAAAAGAACATAAAAGAGCATTCATGTTATAAAGAAAATTGAAATACCGCCAAACCAATTGATACAGTCGCCTCTGTAAAATGTAACTTATTCAATCACCCTTTCACGTTAAGTTACTAAGATATAGTAACAATCAAATTATGTAGGGATTTAAAATTCGTCATAATATTATCACAGAAGACAGTGTTCTTTGTGCGCATTCAATTTCTGATTTGTAGCCACCAAGAAAGAGACAAAAACAATTAACATACAAACAAATAGTAAATTCAAGGTATTCAATGCAATGTATCTTTGACTGTCATGAACACGTCTGCAGTCTAGAACAAAATGAAAATCAATGATAAAATAAGTAATTTTATTCTACTTCCTCGATACTATTTTTTTTCATATCTCCTCTTACATCTTAATATCTGTCTTTAATCTCAGATTGTCCATGTGCAGACGCTAACGAGTGCAATTCAAGACAGCTTTCCCAAGCATATGCTGAAAAGAACAATGTCACTTACTCTTGTATTGTGTGTTGCGATGTTTGTACTCGGTCTTGTATGCGTTACACAGGTACGTAGTCGATTATTAAATGCAAAATTACGATGCAGTGTTGGTAGAAAAAAAATGCTTAAATGCTTCAAAACAATTAACTAATCTTATAGTCTTTTTTGCCTTAATGGTTTTAATTTATTATGGATTATCCAGCGGTGTATCATTGTTTCAGTGAGTTTCAAGAAATCAATCAATAATTTGAAGTCTAATATGGACAAGTATTACGGAGTGTAAATAAGAAAGACAACACATATTTATGCATTCTTCTCTGCTATGCTGACACATCTGTAAAATAATATTGCCACCAACATTTATAGATTACTGGCATTTTATTCTTGAATTTCGTTTCAGGGCGGAGTGTATGTATTGCAGATCCTCGACTGGTACTGTGCTAGTGTGTCCGTCATGTTCCTCAGTCTCGTTGAGTGTTTGGTCATGGCCTGGGTTTACGGTATGCATAACCTAGCTGGGTATACGGTATGCATAGCCTAGCTGGGTATACGGTATGCATAACCTAGCTGGGTTTACGGTATGCATAACCTAGATTCATGGTGTCTGTTTTAAAGTCAATATTTTCACTTTCGTTCACTTTTTCGGGGGTCTTATTTTTGAAACTTTGCAGCAATCAATAACACACGAGTCTGACGTTTTATCAATCAAGTACGGCAAAATCTCCGACAACATAATAACACCTTATCGGTATTATAAATGAACAAAAGGAGTGACCACAACCCACCGCTCGGTTAGACTTTTCTCACGCGTCTTTTATCGCTTCAAAATCGCAAGAAGACTGACAAACTACACATATCCATTCAAAGACAGTACCATTCCAACGCATAACTGTGATGACCATCGCATGAATCCAATCCGGCGAATTAACTTTAATTTTCACCATTACGGTCACAAACTCTTTATTGATAAAACGTCAGACTCGTGTCGCCATATTAAGCTCGAGCTAAAGGAGAAGGCGCAAACTGTCTCATGAAATGTTGACATATTGTCCATTTCTTTATATGTATCAATCTTGCAAGTGTCAGGACTTTACTGTGTTCCATGCACCAGTTTAACGATGTTTCGGAAATAGATGTATGCTTAGTTGATATGAAGTGAGTATGCACAAGTCTGAAAGACACCATGTTTGTACACTAATGAGTCAATTTCATCCTAACGATAGTGCTAATACATTTCATTGTACATATCACGATGTTGTGAAATAAAATCTATGTCACAGAAGTCAACACTGATACACCGTAGTAATTCAGTTGAGATAACGCGGCACATTTAACGTTCAGTGATATAATATTTTGGTATAATAATTCCTAGATAATTAATAACCCTGTGCTAAATTCATTGCAGACACTTGTTACTGTGGACACTCTCTAACCATTCCAAGACAACTCCATATTGGCCTTGTTTTGACATATGGTGGAGTGAGTGGTGTTGACCTTTGACCTGGATGACCAACAGTACATTTATTTCGTTCTTTTCCTGACGGGTTCATAAATTGTCATTAAGCTATCAGCATTATGCAAACGTTGTTAATATGATTCGTATATTGTATTTCTAGGCGCCAGAAGGCTAAGTAATGACATTGAGATGATGATTGGAAAACCGATATTTCCATTGTGGAGGATTTTCTGGATGTTTTTTACACCTCTTACGATGTTGGTAGGTGCCGTCAATTGTGAAATGTTTTGATAATCTTTATTTAGTTGATGGATTTAAAAGACCCCATTTTACATGTCTGTTATTGATTTATGTAACCCACAGCGAAGAGAACACGCCTACCATGCATACAGGTATTTGTAAGCATATGTTCAGACAATTGGCCAATACAATAATATTCATTAGAACCGCTATAGTTATGATAATGTTGAAGTTCCAATAATTTGCCGCATTAATTCTTCTTATATGAAAAAATTAGTTAGTTTTGTGTATATAATGCACGAAGTTGCTATTCCATACGATACTTTTCGTATGTAACAACTCGTGAGGATCAAACTTTGCGAGGTAACTTTATATTAATTTCTAAATGTTTTGAAAATATTCGCTTATGCATCTTAAGATAGATATCATGTATAAATGCTGACCTTATTATGAAGTGAACGAAACTAGAATTATTTATCTGATTATCATCAGTTAGTGTGGGGCTTCAATCTTGCAAGCCTGAAGCCAGTTACATATGGAAACACAGCTTATCCTCCCTGGGCAATTGGAATAGGGTGGATTGTGGCCCTTGTTTCATGCATTCCACTTCCAGTTGGAATCCTGGCTCAGATAAACAGTGCTTCAGGATCCATTCTGCAGGTAAGGCGTTTACATGCGTTAGTTCTTAGAAGGCTGTATATTGATTTTGTTGTTTTCTTTACAGTATGAGAAAATCGTTATTGCATGTGTTTTACAGCTAGCATATGCTAAACAAATAAGGATAGAATAAGATACTTAGTATTGCTTTACATCACAAATAATAAACTGATTAATATTCACAGATTTGAATGGATGGTGTTCATTTGGGAAATAAGGCTGGGGTATAACTGTACAACACACGACAGGTTTTTTTGCACGATGTTGACATATGTGACGAATTTCGATGCATAATGAGTGCATTCAATTTATCCCCCATCTCACTTTTCTCGGATTGCATCATACATACATTCAGAGTTGATACCATAGCATGCCGCATTGTTTTTTCATACATGTTGATATTGCCTTCAGACTCTGAAATATATGCATACCAGCTTGTATGTTTATATCACAAAATGTAATCGAGGTGGATCAATTCATGAATATAATGCATGTGAGATTGTAGATTACATATTTTATTGATCTACGTTCCTATGCAGTTATAAAACTATACGATTTATTATTTACAGAGGATGAAACGTTCCATTGAGCCAACCACAAAATGGGTTCCCATCAAGTATCAAACAAATGAGGTTGAATTAGGCAATATCATTCATGCATTTGAAACGGAGCCAATGATGTCGACAGCTTCATAAAAATAGTAATTGTAGCATTGTTCCGGAATGTATCTGTCATTACGTATGTGAATTACCTTTCCAGGCAATATAATAAACACCTTTAGCGATCTTATTATTTAAGGTTAGTTGAGTTTGTATTTTATTCCATTACCTTAATGGGAGAAAGTCACATGATAAGAAATGCCTACGATACTGCTACCAGTAGATGCCAGCTAGGGATTGAAACTGTAACAATAAAACCGGGACTGATTTTGGATTTATTAAAGAACACTTTTGATGATGATAAAAATACAATGTTTCATGATGAATGACTCGAATGAGAAATGAATTAAGATTAAATACGTGCGTATTATATCCAAATATTGGATCACTTAACATGATCCACACGAACTGAAAAAAATGTAAATACAAACCAATGACCTTACACAGTACAATGACAAAGGGTAAATGATTCCCAGTGATTTCACAACAAAAGAATGATGTAGTTTTAATCCGATAGTAAAAATGTGGCATTTACCTCATATAGTAAAACTGTATTCGCTCAATAGGAAAAATGAGTTTTTACTCAAGTAGAAAAGATGAAAACAAAGAGTAGTTGTACAAAATATATTTACATCCCCCAAAACACTCTGGGTATTATAAACCCTCAAAATTAACTCACGGCTAAAAGATTATATGTATGGAGTTACACACTCCGTCACCAGCACACTTAGTTACCAGTCTCACTGGTCGATATTGTAATCTGTATTCCAGGTTGGTCAATCAAGCAATCAGCGCCCACCAATTCTGTCAGCTACGCTAGATCACCTGCTACTCGACGAGCAAAACTGTTTAATCAGATTTACGGCTGCTATGATTCACTTTTAAGGTTAGCTCTGTATATAGTACCACGTCGACTCCGATCACGCTAATAATTCTAATCAGTCGCAGTCTGATCACTCTCATCACTTTGGTCACTCTCATCACTTTGGTCAGCTCAGAATACATCTAACACCTTGTACAATGCATGACACGGACAAATACAATAAAACGTAATGACATTTATATAGATTGCATCATCGGCAAAATAATTACGACACAATACACAAGTTCAGAAGTGAACCTAACCTGTTCGATTAGAATCATACGATACTAAACATTTCTTAAAAATGCAACTTTATATTGTTTATATATTTTCATTGCTAAGTCACAAACAAGAATATACAATATTTGAATAATACTCCTCAAGCCGAAGCTACATAGAAAATATACAATATGGTAGTACAATAGTTATAAACCTTGCGCAAGAACTTAATAAATAAATCATATACCTCTACAGCTGAAGATGTGTAAGTCCTTAAAGTAGACCGCACACTGACAAGACGTTACGTAATGTAAATATTTAGTCTTACGGTGTTGCATTTTAACACAAACAATGACGAAATACATAATGGCAAATTATATCCATTAGACAAATTGAAACGAATAATTATCCTGAGATTTAAACAAAATCACAGCTCGAACGAAATCAAAGTGTATATAATGAATTACATGTATATAGACTTTCAAATAAACACCAAAGATTGCACTTTTCATTCTTGTCAGTGTATATTTGTAATTGTATACAACTAATCACATTTATCTTGATTTCCGTCGCAGGAATCAGGAATTAATGTAGTTTTATATGAGAATTAATTACAGGGTCGAGATGCTAGTGTGGCTGTTACGTAGGATTGCATATACCAACAACTTTGTAGCATCAATGTTTCGTGATGTGTGCTTAGTTGTGATGCTATATGGGTTGGCGTGCAGGCAAGTTAATTTGCACCGTTTACCCGCGGACCTGGGATCGAATCTACGTATATTACGAATTGAAAACTTCCTAAATTGTATGATATTATATTTTGTATTAAACATTAAATCCTGCCATGGACCGGCAAACATTCTCCTTTATAATTCAGGAATATCACGTTCAATTATGTTTGGTGTGTATTGTAACTCTCTTTCTCTCTCTCTCTCTCTCTTTCTCTCTCTCTCTCTCTCTCTCTCTCTCTCTCTCTCTCTCTCTCTCTCTCTCTCTCTCTCTCTCTCTCTCTCTCATATGATATACTGCCAGTCATTCATAGCTGCCACTCATTTGGTGGCCCAGTATTCGATTCTCATCGAGTACATGGTCAGAAATCAAAGCACATCATGCAGGCAAATATAACATATCACAAATATAACATGTCACAAATATAACATGTCACAAATATAACATATCACAAATATAACATGTCACAAATATAACATGTCACGAATATAACATGTCACGAATATAACCATTAGAGTGTGGAAAGTACTAGGATGGAAGATGGTCACCTTCTTGATAAGATGAAACATACTCGAAGAAATATGCTTACTACTATAACGTTTACAATGTTTGGTCATGTAATAATTTCATTAGATAAAAAATGAAAAGAGAAAATGTTAAGGGACAAAATGCAAAGTATAACTACCAGCTGATCCACAATATTTTGAAGACGACAAAAAGCAATGAAATCCAAATGTAAAGTCTCTCATCTGTAATAGATGGCAGTAATTTATACAAATGCTCAATACTGAATGCCTTTTCCAGGATTAAATATTAGCATGAAAAAAGTGATGGAAACAAATGGGAAGCAATACATTTTATCTGAGATGCAGAAATGTCGAAAAACTAACGAGATTATTATGGTAAGGTAACAATATAGTAAACTATGAATTGTTGTATATGCATATGTCTTAGGACACGGAACAATTGTTTTCGTGTCCCAAGATTTACAGCCATTTACAGCCATTACAGTAGTCAACAAAAAGGCTTGAACACTGTAAAGTTCATACAGTCACCCATTAATAAGACACACACACCCCTCATCTCCCCGCTTTCTTCCTGGGCTTTTATCCACTACATTATTCGGTTTATACGCGATTATATACGATGAAAGATCAGAGATTGAAATTAACAGAAAATTTATAAATGGACCTGTAATTTAAAACGCGAGTCAGCACTGGAATTTTGTAATCCAATGTAGCTCAGTTAAACGCTATATTAAGTCGAGAGATTTCGCAAATATTCGACAACGTAAAAAGGGACCACGCTGACACATGCGAGCCTCTGAACAATGTTTAAATCATCCATCAACACTTTCACAGTAATGATTCAAACAAAAGGACACATATTAGCATGACGTTTGTCTTGACCAATTAAACTTTTTTTGAACGGAATGAAACGGGTGATTATGTAATTTTATAATTGCCCAAATCAGCATACAAAGTTTACAAATATTTCTAGGTGAGAAACACCTTGATAAACACAACCTCACCATTTCATCACAATGACTTGTGTCTAATCACAGTTAAAATGTTGATAGTGTTACTTGTTTTACGACGGTAAGGTTTCATTTCGTATGTAAACAATTTCATCTAAGTACCTATCAGATTGAGAGCAAAACTGGACAAAGCAGTTGTAGATTATGCTATCTACGTTCTACCGAATTACATTGTACAAACTGATAGTATAAATAAAAACAACAAAATATGAGGGTCTTTTAGAGGGTGAGTGATCTAAAGCGCCCTTCTTTCCCGATCAGTGACGTTGGGTTTGACACTTGCGCTGAGAAATGGCGTAAAACTTTAGAAAACAACAACTATTTGCAGCATTCCAATTATATGTTTACACTGCGATTAAACCATACCATTAATACCGACGGATGCAGTAGCAATTAGCAAAAAGGCTTTAGCAAACAATCATGAAAACGAAGTGAGCAACAATTATGTCGAAAAAAAGAACAGTGATATCCCTAAAAGACAAGTGGTAATTAAAAAATAGCATTCACCATTTAATAAACAAACATTAGATTATTTTGACATTAGATATAGCTAGTGTTATTTATTGTTGAACTAGATTACAAACTTTGAACTATTCAAGTTCCTTTCGTTAGACCTCTGACCAAAATAATGATAGAACATGCAGCAAAGCGTATTCAGGATGGAACGGTTTTTCCATCCAACCATAGCAAATAGCCACAGTACTCTTAGCTAACTAGCCCATACGTTGCTATTTTAAGTACGTCAAGCACATTTTAGGCTAAATATTATAAGATATAAGAACTATTGCTATTGTTACATATTGTTCTCTAGATAGTTCTTTCAACCTTTAATCTAATGGCTAATTTTTTTTAAAACCATTAAATTGATTTCTTTTAAAATTGCTTTCATAAACAAACTCTCCTAATATGTGTACTCTGCATACTTGTCAAGTGTTCTTGTAATACAGGATTTTTGATTTGGCCTTTCTCTTTTATACGTATATTATTGTAATACAGGATTTTTGGTTTGGTCTTTCTTTTTCTTACGTATATTATTGTAATACAGGATTTTTGGTTTGGTCTTTTTCTTTCTTACGTATATTATTGTAATACAGGATTTTTGGTTTGGTCTTCTTTCTTACGTATTTTATTGTAATACAGGATTTTTGGTTTGATCTTTTTCTTTCTTACGTATATTATTGTAATACAGGATTTTTGGTTTGGTCTTTTTCTTTCTTACGTATATTATTGTAATACAGGATTTTTGGTTTGGTCTTTTTCTTTCTTACGCATTTTATTGTAATACAGGATTTTTGGTTTGGTCTTTTTCTTTCTTACGTATATTATTGTAATACAGGATTTTTGGTTTGGTCTTTTTCTTTCTTACGTATATTATCGTAATACAGGATTTTTGGTTTGGTCATTTTCTTTTTTACCTATATCATTGTAATACAGGATTTTTGTTTTGGTCTTTTTCTTTCTTACGTATATTATCGTAATACAGGATTTTTGGTTTGGTCATTTTCTTTTTTACCTATATCATTGTAATACAGGATTTTTGTTTTGGTCTTTTTCTTTCTTACGTATATTATTGTAATACAGGATTTTTGGTTTGGTCTATTTCTTTCATACGAATACTGGTCAAGTGTTATTGTAATACAGGATTTTTTATTTGGTCTTATTCTTATTTCTTTCATACGAATACTTGTCAAGTGTTATTGTAATACAGGATTTTTGATTTGGTCTTATTCTTTCTTACGTATATTATGGTAATACAAGATTTTTGGTTTGGTCTATTTCTTTCATACGAATACTGGTCAAGTGTTATTGTAATACAGGATTTTTTATTTGGTCTTTTTCTTTCATACGAATACTTGTCAAATGTTTTTGAATACAGGATTTTTTCTTTCGTACGAATATTATTGTAATAAGAGAATTTTGATTTGATCTTTTACTTTCATATAATAATGAGGACTTTGTATAGCGCCTAATCTTTAAAACCTCTAAGCGCTTTACACCATTAATAATGATATGACTACACTACAGAACAACAAATGACAAAAACAATGAAATTGGAAAACATAAAAACATGCTGAAAATATATAAGATACAAAACATGATTAGGTCGTTAAGTTTCTCCCTGAAGTCGAAACAGGTGAGTCTTGAGAGCACTCTTAAAAGGGACCACTGTGTCTTTGTGTCTAATTTCAATGGGCAATTCGTTCCACGTCGACGGGCGCTGGTATGCAAACGAACGTGTTGTCCATATATGACTTTGTTTTCACCTTGAGAACAATGAGTATACGATTATCAGAAGAAGAGCGTAAGGATCTAGCTGGTGTATACACATGAGTGAGGCTGGATAGGTATGTTGGACTGGAGTCTGTCATTGAAATATAGCACAGAGAACAAATTTTGTGTTTTATTCTGTATCGAATTGATAGCCAGTGTAGGGTACAGAGCAGTGGTGAGGTGTGCTCTGATCGAGGTACTCTAAAGATGATCCGTGCAGCTGTGTTTTGAACTTTTCGAAGTTTCTGGAGTAAATATTGTGATGAACCAGACAGAATTGAGTTACAATACTCCAGTCTTGAAAGTACTAATGAACACACAAGTGTTTTCATGGCATCAACAGAAAGATATTTACGAATGGAACTGATGCGTCGCAATTCAAGATATGCAGCCCTGCAGATGTTCATGACATGTTGGTGCAATGTGAGAGTACTGTCTAGAGTAACACCTAGATTCCGTACTGACTGTGAGAATTTAATGTTCGTGTTGCTGATATTTATTGTCCGAGGTAAAGGATATGAATGAGAAAGTCTTTGTGTTGTGATCAGAATAGCCTCAGTTTTATCATCATTCATCTGCAGCTTGTTACATGTCATCCATGATTTCACATCCGAAATGCACTTCTCTACTCCATGGATAGTAGCATCAACTTCAGTTGGGTGGCTAGACTTGTATATTTGGGATTCATCAGCGTACAATTGGTGCGACACTGGGTGATGATCTATGACACTTGAGAGCGGCTGAGTGTACAGAATGAAGAAAACAGGTCCAAGAACAAATCCCTGCGGAACACCATAACATACGTCAACTGGGCTGGAATGTATTCCATTTGCAGATATAATTTGTGTCCTGTTAACTAAGTAGGACTTGAACCACTGTAAGGTTATATTCTGAATGCCAAATACATGCTGGAGACGGTGAAGTAATATATCATGGTCTATTGTGTCAAATGCTGCAGATAAATCCAGGAGAGTGAGGACTGTAATCTTTCCACTATCCAAAGCAGAGAGAATGTCACTAAGTACTTTCAGAAGAGTAGTTTCCGTACTGTGGCAAGGGCGATATGCAGACTGTACATTGCTAAAAAGACTGTTTGAATTTAAATGAGATACAAGTAGAGTTAGAACAACCTTTTCTAAGATTTTTTATATGAACGGGAGATTAGAAACTGGGCGGTAGTTCTTTAAATCGTTATGGTCCAATGTTGGTTTCTTCAGCAGTGGCTTTACGATGGCAGTTTTGAAAAATGATGGGAATTCCTCAAATGAGAGAAAGATATTAATAACATCAGTTAGTGAAGGCAATATTGGTTCTAAGCACTCAAGCAGCAGTGATGTCGGAATTGAATCAAGTTCACAAGACTTTGGTGGACTTTTCATCACGATTGTCCGTACTAAATCTATAGAAACAGGTTCAAATGCTCCTAACGGTTGTCGCTGAAATTCTGCATCATACCTGTATGGTGACGAATCAGCTGTAATTGTGCTGTCAAGCGAATCTCTAATGGTTTGAACTTTGTCATTGAAGAAATTTGCAAATTGGTCTGGTAGGTCTAGTGGAGAGAAGGTCGTTGGAAGTAGTGTACATTTGTTCCTTGACATTAGTTTGTTAGTTATCTCGAAGAGCTCTTTGCAGCTGGAACTCTTCGTGATCTTAGAACTGTAGTGGGATGATTTGGCTAAATGGACTATGTTTGTGACGTTCTTCTTAACGGCTTCGTAGATTTGTTCATGAATAGTGAGTCTGGTGGAAAGCCAAAGCCTCTCTGCTTTTCGGCGATGTCTTTTAGCAGTGCGAAGCTGGTCCCTAACACTGCTATACCAAAGAGAACACTTTTTTATTAATACTCTGCATTTGATGGCTTGGTCATGTTTTTCAAGCAATGAACGCAGGTAGTTATCAAATTGTTCCGCTGTTGGATGTAAGAAAATTGTTTGGTTTTCTTGGATGTCATGCAGGAATTTGGTTCTATTTATCATACGGAGGTTTCTCTTAGTAGCAAATAGAGGTGGAGGGTTAGGGACTGATACGTCGAGATGGCATACAATGCAGAGGTGATCCGATGCAAGTTCGTGGGATACAAGAGTTGATTGCAGAATATTATTATCAGGTCTATAAAGAAACCAGTCTAAAATGTGTCCAAGTTTATGGGTAGGCTGGTTAACTGACTGTTTAAGATTGAAAACATGAATGGAATCTAGGAGTTTTGACGTGTTTGGTTTACCAGGACAGTCATAGTGAAAGTTGAAATCTCCAAGAATAATTAGGTTGCCACCTATCGAATTTCCATCTCTAGAAGATTTGGAAACTGCTCCAAAAAGAGAGATTCAGTCAGCTTGTTTTTTCTACTAGGAGGAGGACGGTAGAGACAGAAAAAATGGACTGACCTTTGTTCCAGTGTGAGTGTTATTTGGACTAGTTCAAACGATGTGTGGCAGAAGTTGAAGGTTGTGTTGTACTTGAGGCATTTGATCATGGAATTCTTTGTAATTACAGCAATTTCACCTCCGCAAGAGTTGCGGGGGAACGCCTTGATGGAATAATCGCTGGGTGTTAAATCTGCATACTTACATTCATCACCTACGGAATGTAACCAAGTTTCTGTCAGGAAGCAGACGTCAATATTCTGGTCATTGATAAAATTAACAATTTCTGTGTGCTTTTCCGGTGATCCTACTGATTGAGCGTTGAATAATGCAATACGTAATGGTATCCCTGGGACAGTTGAAACAACGGTTGACGATTTAAGAGAAATTTGAACCAGGTTATTGAAATTAACGGCAGAATTTTTAAGTTGTTTATCCGTTACGGGCAAAAGGGAGATAACTGGAATCCTTCTTTCTGTTCTACGCCGACCGGCTTTGAAAGAACGTTTCTTTTTTCGCTTCCGTTTACATTTAAGAAATGATGAATGAATTCCCAGTTCGTTCAGTCTTGAGCACAATGTAGTATCTAGAACCAAGGTGTGGTCATTTAATGGAATTAATGAGGATTCGTCGTAGTGTAAGCGGTCACGTGACGGCGGTTTATTCAAAAACAAATTACGTCTCAACACAGGGGCTCGTATCGTTGCTTGCAATCGACCGGTCCTACATATACTATATAATAACTAGTTATTATATAGTATATGTAGGACCGGTCGATTGTAAGCAACGATACGAGCCCCTGTGGTCAAGCGATGGTATTTTAGTATTTTAATACAGGATTTTTTATTTAGTCTTTTTCTTTTATACGTATATTATTCTAATACAGGATATTTGATGTGGTCTTTTATTTCATACGTATATTATTGTAATACAGGATTTTTTATTTGGGTTTTTTCTTTTATACATATATTATTGTAATACGGGATTTTTTATTTGATTTGGGTTTTTCTTTTATATGTATATTATTGTAATACAGGATTTTTATTTGGTCTTTTTCTTTTATACGTATATTATTGTAATACATGATTTTTTAAATTATTTTTTTAATTTATATGTATGTTATTTCTCTAATGATATTGATGCTTCAGGAGAATATTCCCTTTCACAGATGCGTATTAAATTTAGATTGTGATGTTGACTTTCTTGGGGATTTACCGTTTCTTCGGTGTCCCTAAAATCATTTAGTATGTCCTTAAATATATATTTTATTTTACAACTGGGTTCATTTGGACTTTCCTTAAAAAGTTCCAAAGTTTATCCCGTCCATCTCTGTAAATCTGTAATCGCATCAGAAATGTTGGGTAAAAAGTAAGTTTGTACATGATCAATGATGCTACGAAGTTCTTAAAGATTTTAATGAAAATGCAAAATTGTTGAATGAAGACGGCAATGACATTATTCATTTTTATTACTGAGTCTGATACTGATAAAACCCCATCTTTAGATGACCTCGAATAATTTATTAATAATCTCGTAGTATATGATGATGTGATGCTGGACAAACAATTAAAGTCAGCCCAATTATTTTCCTGAGGCAGACACATAAACACTGACTAGATTTATGTTACTCAACAATATACACAAATACCTAGAGTGATCCGAGATAACTGTACTATTTTAGTTTAATTTAATGGAGTCAATACACATGCTCTGTGAAATATTCAACAGTTCTTGGGATATTGGGTACAATTATGTTTAAAAATTTCTTTTCAGATACACAAGCTACCAAACAAAGATTTTTAATAATAAATTTACATGATCTTCGCTCATGATATTGTGTAGGTCTCTATATATAAAAAATTGGTTAAAAAAAAGAAATTAATTTTCCATTATTCCTAAAATCTTCATCAGTTGCTTTATAAGCCGATTAAATCTATCTAACTCTGATTTAGAATCATTTTAGACTCATCAAATTATTTCATTTATAATGTTGCTTCAATTATGAAATGTTTCAATTCATTTACTGATTCACGTTCGGGGTTAAGAGACGTTATAATTATTCTTAATTCAAATTATGTATCTAAACTTAAACCTAAATAGCAACAGAGAGGGTGTAACCAACAGCGAGTGTATGCCGGGTAAACAAATGCACATACAAAATTTAGAAAACAGTGAACGAAAAAGATAAAGTAACAAAATGAGCTAATCTAATTACAAGAACTCTCAGTTTTTGTTAGAGGCTTCATTTTGGCGTTATTAGATTTATATTAATCATTTTTGTAGGACGGATTATTTTTAAGTAATGATCACCTTTTCTTCAAATGCATTGTTGGATGACAGAAAAAAGAATATGTAGAAAATCAAAATAGCTTTCTTCTTTTGGAGTGAGATACTCCATTAAATGGAAACTAATTATTTTTAATACTCAGAACTCAGGGATTAGTTAAAGTTATTTCATCACTTTATTTAACAATGAGCATATATCTGCCTCCAAAACAACAACATCCACTGACATAATCAAACTTTTGACAATGAGTTGGGAACACACAATATTATCCATTGAATTGTTTGCCAAGCAGTATGTATCCAGTCTCCTGTAATTATTACATAAATAAAAGATCACGAATGCTGACATTGAGTACTAAATTTTCTGAACATAATTAAATGGGAGCTAATTATTTTTAATACTCAAAACTCCGGGATTTGTTAATATGTATTTCATCACTTTATTTAACAATAAGCATATGACTGTCTTCAAAACAACAACATCCACTGACATTTGAGAATGAGTTGAGAACACACATCATTGTCCATTTAATTTTTTGCCAAGGAGTATGTCCAGTTTTCTGTAACTATTACATAATAAAAGATCATGAATGCTGCTATTGTGTAATACGTTTTCTGAACATAATCACTTGTTTAACAAAATCCTTCTGTAGCTAATTATTAATGATGAGTGCCTTTTATTTCCAATCAATAACACACACACAAGACTAACTTGGAACCTGAAAGTCATCAAATCTATACTACATGCAAATATTATGATTACACTGTAAACAATGTGTTAAGATACAAATTTTTTTATTATTTAATTGTCAAAATATGCTATAAACTGTAAATATTCCAATTATCATGTCTAGGGTGGAAAATACAACACTGAAATTAACACTGACTACAAGAAAGAAATAGTACAAATAATATATGATTTTTTTTAGCCAGGTACATGTATGTAGATAAAGAATGTGCTGCATATAAATGCTAAATAAAAGTCTTGATATTTGAATTTGGTAAGATCACAAGATACAAATATTACAGAACATAAAGAAGAGGAAACTGAACACAGCCTATTGTATTCAAATAATCTCTCACATAGTTACTGTATTTTAACCAGACATTTATGTTCAGTAAATTTTCTTATATCTTGTATACCACTCTTAATTTTGTGAACTTGCCCCTGGGAGAGTGCCTTTCAAAAATGAGCCTGACCAAACAAAATTTCAGCTTGACTCAGGAGTTGGCCAATTGGATTTGTGAATCGCTGCTTTTGGATATTTGACCAATATAGCTGACATTAAATCAAATATCTTGGATCTCTGTCTCACACAGATTTTAGTCATGAGCATGCCGACAATTAGCTTGTTCCAGGGTCTGGGCCAGGTAATTTTTAAATACCTGAACATGTACATTCTGATGTTTACCTCATAAAACTTAACAATTGTTTCTCTAGCATGAAATATCTGTATATCTGGAGGCTTTCACCTTCACCAAATATTTTAGCAGATTTTATCCCTTAATTTTTCTCCTCATTATGAATACTCATGCGTACAATCTAATTTCCGCTATGACTAAACATCATATCACAATTTTCCTTATGTTTTTTTTTTCCAGTATGCATCGCTATGTACTTATTTAGATTTCCCCTTTGAGCAAATCTTCAAACATACTTCATATTATAAGCAGATTTTCAACAGTATGAATTGTCATGTGCTGATTTAGAGTTTTACTAGCAGTAATCATTTTCACTGCACACTTAAAGGGGTTTTCTCTAGTATGCATCATTTGTTTGTTTTTTAAATCCACTGACTAAATATTTTATTGGGCATCTCACATTTAAATGGGTTTTCTCATTTATGTACTGTCATGTAACATTTCAATATCCAATGTGACTAACCATTTCATCACATAACCTTAAAATTAAATGGTATTTTTCCTGTATGAATTTTTATGTGCTCTCTTCAGCTTCTTACCTCAACTAACCATTTCATTACATACTTCACACTTACGGTAGATATGTTTTCTCTAGTATGCATCATCATGTACAGATTCAAGTCTCCACTCTGATTAAACATTTTACTACATACTTCACATTAAAATGGTTTCTCTCCAGTATGCATTCTCATGTGCCTCTTCAGACTCTTACCTCAACTAACCATTTCATTACATACTTCACACTTACGATAGATATGTTTTCTCTAGTATGCATCATCATGTACAGATTCAAGTCTCTACTCTGATTAAACATTTTACTAAAATGGTTTCTCTTCAGTATGTATTCTCTCGTGCCTCTTCCGATGTCCACTCCGGCTGTACATCCCATCACATATTTTACATTGAAAGTTTTTTCTCCAATACATATTCTCATGTGTTTCTTTAGACTTCCACAATGACCAAACAGTTAGGACATATGACCAAACAGTGAGGACATATGACCAAACAGTGAGGACATACCTCAAACTTATATGGCTTCTCACTATTATGTATCCTCAATCACAGTTTCAAATATTCATTCTCACTAAACATTTTATCATGCACTTCATCCTTAAATGTTTGTTTTTTCAGTATGTATTCTCATGTGAATTTCTAAAATTCAAAATGTGCTAAACCTGTTATCACATATTTTACTCTTAAATGGTTTCTCTCCAATATGCATCCTCATATGCCGTTTCAAAGTTTCATTCCGACTATACATTTTATCACACACTTCACACTTAAATGGTTTTTCTCCAGTATGTATCCTCATGTGTGTATTTAAATCTCCACTTTTGCGAAACATTTTATCACACACTTCACATTGAAATGGTTTTACTCCAGTATGTATCCTCATGTGAGTATTTAAAGCTCCACTTTGACGAAACATTTTATCACACACTTCACACTTAAATGGTTTTTCCCCAGTATGTATCCTCATGTGAGTATTTAAAACTCCACTTTGACGAAACCTTTTATCACACACTTCACACTTAAACGGTTTTTCTCCAATATGTACCCTCATGTGGTCATTTAAATTTATACTTGAACTAAATTTTATAGCACACACTTCACATTTAAATGGCCCTTCTCCAGTATGTATCCTCATATGCCTATTTAAATCTCCACTTTGACGAAACATTTTATCACACACTTCACACTTAAATGGTTTTTCTCCAGTATGCACCCTCATGTGCCGACTTAAATTTTCACTCCAACTAAACCTTTTAGCACATACTTCACACTTAAATGGCTTTTCTCCAGTATGTATTCTTTTGTGTTTTTTTAAATTTGCACTTTTGCGAAACATTTTATCACATAGTTCACACTTAAATGGTTTTTCTCCGGAATGTACCCTCATGTGGTTATTTAAAGTTTCACGGACAGTAAACATTTGATCACAAACTTCACACGTATATGGTTTTTCTCCAGTATGTATCCTCATATGCTGTTTTAAATGTCCACATTGACTAAACACTTTATCACACACCTCACACTTAAATGTTCTTTTGTTAGTATCCATCGTCATATGCTTGTTTAAATTTCCACGGTGACTAAATATTTTATAACATAACGTTACTTTACAATGAAATGTTTTTTCTTCAGTATGTGCAATTTGAGTACACACTTCAAACTTGGATGGTTTTTCTTATGCGTAAAGCTTTCCTTGGTTCGACTAGGCATATTTTTCACTAGTACAAGTCCATATGATCTCATTAACCCATTTACTGTTATTAAAATTTTAATTTACTACGATCACTAGTGTTTCTAATGCTTGTACACTAACGTAGTCTGGTTCCCTGCTTGGTATGATCCCTGCGCTGCACTCCGCGAACGCCGACGCCATATTGTCACGTGATCTAAACAAATGGCGTAACATTTAGAAATCTACTTAATCTAACCGTGGCACATTTATTCCTTTAATATTCTCTTTCTTAATAACACAATATAAACTTTGCTAATACTTTTGATTTGAACTATAGCAGTCGTTATATTGTGCTCAATCTTAACCATCTTTTCATCATTTAGTAGTAGGGGAAGATAAGGAAAACGGTACACACAGCAGTATTTTGATAATATTGCACATTTCACACAACGTCATCTCAGAAATTCATTTTCCAGTCGAAATTGATACGGGGTGATGTACGATAGCCTAAATATAGTCAAAGATTAAGACAAAACTAATAAAAACGATTTTACGAGGAGGTTAGTTTACCGATTGCTTTGCAAGTATTGCGCACTTCACACTATGTCATCTATTATATTCTAGTTGCAATAAACTCCTTGATTAATTTAACATTGATGTTAATATCTCGTTGTACATGACATCTCAGACTTAGCCAAATATTATGATCGAAATAGCAACCATATCCCACAAAAGGGTGAATAGTTGTTCATATATTGTACATTCCAACTCCATCACGTACTTTTTAAGATTCCATTTGCAATCAATCCCTTGATATCTTTGCATCAAAACTGATTTAAGGCGACAGATGGCTACTTTCGCTTATCAAAGATTAAGATCGAAATATTTTCTCTTCTATCAAGCGGGTGGGAGGGTGGGGGAAGGGGCCTGGAGTGGGTTGTCTGGGCAAAATGATAATGATTAAATACAACTACACGTGCATGCCAACATTTGGAATGAAATTTTCATGGTGGTATGTTTTTGTTAAAAAAAGCTATTATTCACTTGTATAAATGAGAACTTAAATATTATTGTATATTTAATTAATTAATTTAATTTAATTCATTTTAGAATTAATTAAGAACACAAAATCACAATACAATTTGCATCACTAGAGGTAACAGTCTATCCATAACAGTACTGTAGGGCAGCATCCAGGGTGGCAGAAGGAGAGGGAGACAAGGAAAAAAGTGGACCAACAACATCACAGAATAGACCAGGACAAGTTTTGCGGAGACACAGGCATTGGCACATCCTCGAGACAAGTGGAGAGAACTGGTGAGATGTTCAGCATCACATTGCATCGACGACCACACTAAGTCAAGAGACTGATGATGATGATAATGTATCTTAATACCGAATGTGAATCAGGAAGTGAATGTTTAAAAATGTATACATAAAGCAAGATAAAATGGCACGACTGAAATAATACAAGAAGTTGAAAATAATTATAAATCAGATTTGGATAGAGCTAATCGGATTATAAAGATACTGATGAAGATTTTAGAAATAAAGAATAATTAATGATTTTTCTTTAACCAAATATTGTATCAAGACCTACACGATATCGGCATCGAGGATCATGTAAATGTATTGTTATAAATCCGTATGTGGTAACTTGCAGTTTTGGAAAGAAAATTTTGAACTTATATCCATATATCCTGAACACCAAGTCTGATGAATATTTCGCAATGTATGTGTATCAACTCAATTATATACAGCTGAAATAGTATAGCTATCTCTGTTAACTTTAGATAGTCGTGTATCGCCGAGTAACATACAAATAACATTAGTTTTTGCCTTTTTTTATTGCTTGACCAGCATTACATAATTGTACGCAACTAGATTATTAGTAAATCCATCGAGGTCATCTACAGATGGAGTTCATCAAAATCGGCGATGAAATTAATAATATCATCAACATTTTCATTCAACAATTCATTAAAATCTTTAAGAACATCGTAACAACTCTGATCATCTACAGATGGTGCCACTAAATATGATTTGTCCCGTTTGAGCATTCTCATTATTAGATTAAGCAGTAATTGCGTTTAACCAGACCAGATGGACCTATGACAATTGCGCTGATATAAGTACGTAGTGCTAGATGATATTTGACTGGTTCTTGTTTTCGTGTCGCTGAGAAATCAAATGACATCCATGTTGCAGAAATATAATAAATACTATAAATTTATATTTTGCTAGATGCAGAGCATTCGCTCCTACAAGTATATTAATAACAATAAAAACACGTGCACTTACAGGATAGTGTGTAAAATGTGGCACAAAAAGATAAATTGTACTTCGTCCTTGATGGATGTCAAGGGTGGTGATAGCGCTGCTTAGGAAAATTACCAGGAACTTCATGGGAATATACCCAGGTTAAAAACATCTTCCTCGATATAATTTTTAAGGCCCTGGAATACCACTTGATTGCCGACTTGACGATCGGGAGCGGCCAAGATCTGGAGTATATCCAATAAATGCGAATGATCAAGCATGTCACATTCATGACGTAGCATTTAAAAGTAAAGATTTACAACAGCGACATATTGCAGATGTCAAGTTGATTTGCTCGTTTTTCATCAATTATCAATCTTTGCAAGTTCACCTTGGAAATATAAGTCATTGCAAATGTTGTAAGAGTAACTACCAATCTTTTAATTATGTATGTAAATGGAAACAGTATTTGATTTTATCACTTTCATAAGCAGCTGCTACACATAACTTTGGTCCAACTCAAATTTACAAGGCACTCTCCCAGGGGCAAGTTCACAAAATTAAGAGCGGTATGCAAGATATAAGAAAATTTACTGAACATAAGTGTCTGGTTTAAATACAGTAACTATGTGAGAGATAATTTGAATACAACGCGCTGCATTCAGTTCCCTCTTCTTTATGTTCTGTAATATTTGTATTTTGTGATCTTACCAAAATTCATATATCAATACCTTTTTTAGCGTTTATATGCAGTATATCCTTTTTCTACATACCCTTGCTAAAAAAATATTTGTTTGTACTATTTCTTTCTTGTAGTCAGTGTTAATTTCAGTGTTGTATTTCCCACCATAGACATGGTAATAAGAATATTTACAATTTATAGCATGTTTTGACAATTAAAGAATAAAATTTTATATCTTAAAGACATCATTTACAGCGTAATCATAATATTTGCATGTAGTATAGATTTGATTACTTTCAGGTTCCAAGTTAGTCTTGTGGGTGTGTTATTGATTGGAAATAAAAGGCACTCATCATTAATAATTAGCTACAGAAGGATTTTGTTAAACAAGTGATTATGTTCAGAAAATGTATTACACAATAGCAGCATTCGTGATCTTTTATTATGTAATAGTTACAGGAAACTGGACATACTCCTTGGCAAACAATTAAATGTACAATGATGTGTGTTCCCAACTCATTCTCAAATATGTCAGTGGATGTTGTTGTTTTAAAGACAGTCATATGCTTATTGTTAAATAAAGTGATGAAATACATATTAACAAATCCCGGAGTTTTGAGTATTAAAAATAATTAGCTTCCATTTAATTGATTATCTCCCTCCTAAAGAAAATAGCTAATTTGATTTTCTACATATTCTTTTTTTCTGTCGTCCAACTATGCATTTGCAGAAAAGGTGAACATTACGAAAAAATAATACTTCCTACAAAAATGATAAATATAAATGTAATAACGCCAAAATGAAGCCTCTAATAAAAACTGAAAGTTTCTTTAATTAGATTAGTTCATTTTGTTACTTTATCTTCTTCGTTCTTTGTTTGCAGATTTTGTATCTGCATTCGTTTACGTATTATACCCTCACTGTTGGTTGCACCCTCCCTGTTGCTATTTATGTTTAAGTTTAGATAACTAATGGGAATTAAGAGTATTTATAATGTCTTTTAATCTCGAACGTAAATCAGTAAATGAATTTATACAATTTATAAATGAAGCAATATTCGTATAAATGAAATAATGCGATGAGTCTAAATAATGATTAATCAAAGTTAGATATATTTAATTGGCTTAAAAAGATACGGAATCAAAAGTTTAGAAATAATAGCAAATTAATGTCTTTTCTTAACCATTTTTTAAATTAAAGACCTACAGAATATTATGACCGAGCATCATGTAAATTTATTGTTAAAAATCTGCACTTTACAATATCTATAATGATATGACTACACTTCACAAAAACGAATAACAAAAACCACGAAATTAGAAAACAAAAACATGCTGAAAACATATAAGATACAAAACATTATTAGGTCTCTAAGTTTGTTCCTGCAGTAGCAAAAGGTGAGTTTTAAGAGCACTCTTAAAAGGGACCACTGCGTCTTTGTGTCTAATTTCAATAGGCAATTCGTTCCACATCACCTGGCCCTGGTATGCAAAAAAAAACGTTGTCCATATGACATATGAAAGTATTCCATTTGCAGATACAGTTTGTGTGCTGTTGACTAAGTAGGACTTGAATCACTGTAAGGCTATATTTTGAATGCCAAATACATGCTGGAGGCGGTGAAGTAATATATCATGGCCTATTGTGTCAAATGCTGCAGACAAATCAAGGAGGGTGAGGACTGTAATCTTTCCACTATCCAAAGCAGAGAGAATGGCATTAAATACTTTTAGAGGAGTAGTTTCCGTACTGTGGCAAGGGCGATATGCAGACTGTACATTGCTAAACTGACTGTTTGAATTCAAATGAGATACAAGTTGAGTTAGAACAACCTTTTCTAAGATTTTTTATATGACTGGGAGATTAGAAACTGGGCAGTAGTTCTTTAAATCGTTATGATCATGTGTTGGTTTCTTCAGCAGTGGCTTTACGATGGCAGTTTTCAAAAATGGTGGGAATTCCTCCATCTCAATTGCCCATGTCGTCTCAAGGAACTTTGGAACTGGCTTGGTTAGGTTATTATTAATTTATGTGTTTAGAGTAAAGTAATCTGCAACTTACCAAGATCTCCATCGGCATCCAGGAAAAATAATCAAAACATCTTCCTGTATATAAACACTGTTTTCCTGCAACCCTACTTGATATTCGACCTGACAAGTAAGATCAACGAAAACCAGGATAGTACCTAATAAATGTGACTGATCAAGCATGTAATATTTACGATCTAGCTAATAAGAAAAAAAGGATTTACAACAACAACATAATGGAGATGTGAAATTTATTCTCTTGTTAAATTGCATAGAAAGAAATATCGCAGATTGTAAATGTCACACACCGAATAATAGCATGTATTATTTATTCAAATTATCAAATATTTACTTATATTCGGAAATATTTCTATTTGTTATTTGCCTTCACCTTGTCAAAAGATTTCGATTCATTTTTAGTTTGATAATATTTATTATACAATTTCTTTCTGTACGAATTTCATCTCTCTAGCACCATTCACCCCATCAAATTATGAAATCAGAGAAGAATCAGCTGACATAATTGATCCTTTGTCAAGGGATTTAGATTCACTTAATTTTATTCTGCTTTGTAAAATATTATTATTATTATTATTATTATTATTATTATTATTATTATTATTATTATTATCTGTTTTTTTAATTTTAAAAAAGTAAGATACTCATTACTTTAGCACCATTTACCTAATCAAATTATGATATCAGTTGTATGATTAGTACTTTAGTACCATTTACGCCATTAAATTACATTATCAATAAAGAAGAATGTTTATTCAGATTATCATATTTATTCAGGTAATAATATTTATGATGTAGTTTTCTGTTTTCAGTAGGATTTTCATTTTTTTTAGTACCAATTACAGCGTAGAATTATGAAATTAATCCTATAGTCATTCATTTAGTACCATTTCCCCATCAAATTATGAAATTAGTCCGATAATTATTAATTTTAGTAACATTAACCCCTGGAACTTATGAAACCAGTCTATTTTTGTTTAAGACCATTTACCTTAAACCTAGACGAGAATCGGTCCCCTAAAATTTTTGAAAATTTATTTGTTATTTCCCTTGACTTTTTCAAGGATGTTTCATGTACTTTATTCTTTTCCTGTTTTCGATATATTTTTATTATTTTTGTAACATTTACCCAATTAAACTATATAATCTGACTGATTTTCCTTATTTGAGTTACATTTTCAACCTCCAAAACTATAAATATGGACTGATTTTGATTATATTAGTACCTTTTACCCTATCAAATGAAGACAAAAAAATCTGCAGGAAAAATAAACTCTGTTGCAAATATATATATATATATATATATATATATATATATATATATATATATATATATATATATATATATACAGTTTTGTGTGAGATTTTAATTATTTCAGCACCATTTAGCAAATCAGTTGATTAAATTGTTTAATAATCTGACTTAATTTAGGTAATATACCCATCAATCTGAAGGTCTTGAAGATGATCAAATTCAATGAATGAATGTGGATAATTCAGAATCTGATATCTATTACGCGTAATCGTAATAAGATATTCTCGCTTGATTTCATCTAACCGTTCCCTCGTAAACAGAAACTCTTCATTACCGTATTAATCCATAATCTTATTAACACCAAAATGTTATGCCTTGACTGTGGACAGTGTTAATGTTGTTCTGATGGCATTTTAAAGAAGATCTTTGTTGTATATAGAAACTGTGTTGGTGCATTATGCAATACCTTTTGATTAAATAATTAATTTATAAAACGCCAACTTCGACAGTACAAAAAAACTTTATGATTAGAAATTGTTAAGACTGTACAGAGAGATTAAAATTCAAATCTTTTTTCCCAAATCATGCTAGTGTCTACTTTTGGTCAGTAAGTTTGAAACGTATCTTTGATATGGGCCTGATCTGATTTTTCAAGCTCTACGTGATAGCTGGTATTGATAGCATCACATACATGATTGGCTGTGCTCGTTGTTGTTATGTTAACAATTCTTGGTGACATATATATGCATCCAACGTATAGGTTATTACTATGTCTGAAAAAAATATGCTGGTGGGGTTATTTTAATCCATGACTCAAGTATTTTGGTAAAGTTCTTATTAATAAGATCGTTAACTGATAGCTTTTAGTTCTTCCGTATTAAACTCTGGTAATATACATTTTGTATTTGTTCTTTTGTTATTTTATAATGATCAAGAAATAATTCTCTACGTGTTGGTTTGATAGAATAACAATTAATTGGATCTGTTCCAACTAAACTATCAGCAAATCAACGATCGGTGTGTGTGTGGTGGTGGGGCGGGGAGGGGGCAATCACTGCATCGACAATATTTGTTTCCAGATTTAATCTCTCTAGGAGTTGTGTTTTAAAAAATGCTTCATCAATATATAAATTTCCAGTATCCATGTTTAAATTAAATATGCTCCTTCCTAACTTAAGAAGTGTTGTGCAATCACATGCAGTAAAATACGTTCTCATTTTTTTCATATCTAGACAAGTAAAACCATGGATAACCCGTCATATATTCGGGAGATATAGAAAATTTTCATCTGTAAGAAATTCAGCAAGTTTTGGTGTTGATGGTCCTTATGAAACTGGCGGAACATCAAGCAATACAAACACACTTCGAATTGATGATTGATATATATTTACAACATTATCTAGAGAATTTATTTTATTAGAAGCTGTAAAGTTGTTTCGTGAACATTAGGATCTATTTGTATTCGTTTCATGTAATTGATTTAATTCTGCGTTGAATGTTTTTATTTTATTTTGTTCCTATCTGAAACTACCTGTGGGAATACCAACAAATCGCCAATCGGGAGTTCCATCTGGTTTATTTTTCTTTGCAAAGATGAGTGGATTATATTCCTTGCAACCCATCGAAAGATTGTTATCTAATATTTGGTCAGCTATGATATACTCGTAAATTGTGCATGCGCAATTCCTTTCGCTGGAAATGTAGTTGGAACGTTGATATGATATTTACGATTGGTTGAATTTGCCGATACCATTATTGTTTTGATGGAGTACTATTAACGACGATCTGCTGTAGTAATTCTTTTGACGTTGACATTATTATTATGAATACTTTCTAAATCAGTTGTATATTCTTATATCGTCATTGCCTAGTTGTAAATCTTAATATTTTATGTGAACTCTCTATCCGATATTATTCCATATCTATGGCCTGATGATATCAGCGAAGATAATTTGGGATATGCTAGCGTCGCTGCTTGCAACTTTATTTTAAACTCGCGCAATTTGCATTTGTGTACCTACATTTTTTACGATGATATTAAAAATACCGGCAATATAAAATTATTGTTGCAGCTGAAAGACAAATTGTAACAACTACGGTGATGTCATTGCCATTGTTGATATTAATACGCCGGTTGCAGCGATAACAGTGGTGGCCGAATATACAATTATGTCAACAACAACTACAAGCCTGTGCTATTTTTTAAAAAATAATTTTACTGTATACTCATCAACGATAATTTCCAGTTTCGTTTGACACTCACGTACTTGATTGTATACATTTAATTGCACGTTGATTGGCGAGTTCACTATATTTTATGTAGGTAGTAGTTTAGAAACTAATTCAAGAAACCAATAGTAAATCAAGATGAGTTTCTTTCTTCAGGTTCTAGTACAAATGGTTACTCATCGTTTTACTCCATCATCACTAACATAAAGACAGACGAAGTCAGGAGTAGATATCGTAAATGTTGTAACGCCGATTACAGAGAACTTGTATATACCGGTAACCTCAGCGCGATGTTTAATGGATTTATTGAGTGGTGACCATAATGTATGTCCAGACGCTTCTGTATTTACTACACTGTCGGTAAATGTTTAATGTCAGAGAGCTTAATATCAAGAACAGCTGGATTTCCCAAAGAAATCAATAATGTTTCTTTTTACGTTTCTACGATGGTTCATACACAATTGTACATTATTATAATAATCTGATCTAAATGAGATTATTCCATAATTAATTGCAGTTAACAATTTCATCATGCTGGCATCGAAGTATTTATAAGTTGCAGCGTCATCGTTTGATTCTGATTACCTAAGACCAGCAATTTTAAACAGATATACTATTCATCTTAATAATATCGGACAATGTCACACCGGATTTTCGTACTCGATTATGAATATTGTCTAATATTGTTGCGATAATAACACAAGGCTTTATTTTCCCATATAATAAAACACAGCTATGTTGTTTTCAGTTACTCCATTAATTCTGTCATTACTATTCTGCAATGAAAGATTACTCGTTATTATTTTACCTTGCTTATTTTGAATATATCATCATTTGGACTATCTAAAGATATGAGACAGTGCAATTCATTATTAAACGCTTCTACGATTGCAAACTAGCTTTTATCGGCGTTGTAAGAATCCTGAGTTGTAATATTCGTTTATCGATAAAACTGCGTCTATTTTTGCAGTTTTTTCAGCTTCTATTACATTACAAGTATTTACGTTTCTATGATCAGGATTGTCAGAAATGTCTTTGGTAAACATCAACGGACCGATATTGTATAAACGTCAGAATATATTGTTAGACCCAAGATCGTTGTGACAACTTTGGCGTCTTGATGAATTGATTCAATATTTATTCCATCAGTCATATATGTAGCGCTATCAAACAATGCCAAAATTCCATTGCTAACAAAACCAACTCTGATATTAGCATTATATTCCGTATCATCTGTTTTAATAATTTTACTTTCTAATTCAATAAAACTATAGCGGGTGAGAAATATTTGGTTATATCCTGAACTTGTAAATCGATTCGTCCACGCTGATCTGGCTATCATGCGTCATAAGAAAGAGTAATATTGATCATCGCGCACAGATTCATGCTTAAGCACAGTTGCCTCCATGTCAATTGTTAGATCAGATATACGTTTAAACATTTTGTTATAATTATTATCGTCTAAAACGAAGACAACTTAGAGGAATTTCAGCTTCTGTTATTAAATTTGCAGCTTTATTTTTTCAGCTTCACTTGCCAACTCCTTTAGTTTTTGATCTGCAGCTTGATTTAGTTCAGTGCTGGGTAATATTACTGGCCGAGGTTTTCGTCATATTAATCGTGCTAATCGACTTTGATTGTCGAGAATGCCTTTCTTGTAGGATTGTCAGCAGCACCAATACCGTTTATCATGAACAACATCAATTTATTTCATACCTATTTGCTTTGCAGTCGGTATTGCGTTTGATTCTATATGTAGACATAGACCTTGAATAACATCACCGGTTGCATCACCTTGGATCGCTTTATACATAGATAAAAGAAAATTTATCATCCTGACTATGATCGGTCAACGTTGAGCATTGTGCATAATCATTTTATTTTATCGTCACTGATTTTAACTTCTTTCAATCACTGTGGTAATCGTCACCAATTTCATAAATAAAAGCCCATAAACATTAATATCCATGATGCCGCCTGTAAATAATCTCTGAGCTCTATCAGCTGCTTCATTAAAAAATTCTGGGGAATAATTTCCAGATCGTTTTCGGCAAATCAAAATTTCGTATCGTCCAACATCAGCTAGACCGTTGATGGGACATAGAGTAATAAGGCTGCTCCCCTTGTATTCTGTATTAATGAATATTGTGTTTCAATTTAATAATTCGTGATGAATTGTAATTTAAATATCATGTTGCGGAAACCTCTACAGCGTTCATTTGAAGTTATTTACGTCCCTCCTCGGTAATCGTGCAGGTCATCTGTTACATCAGCGACCTCCTCGTGGACATTGTCAATACTCTCAAGTACTTGATGTTTTTCCTCTTTAAATTGTGGCTGAGCCGCATCTATTTCAGCTAGACGTTTTTGAATCTATTTTATTTATATCTCTGCTAAGTTGCTTTTGCGGTTTGTTCTAACGTAGGAAGTAGACCTTTAGCAGCCTGTGCAACTTCCTTTGGTAGCCATCGTAGCCGGTTTAAAAATTGTACTACACAATCTGCAAATTCCACCTGAGAATCCTAACTAGCATGTCATGTTTGAGAGAATCACAGATGGGGAGATCTTTCTCAATTCCTTCTAGTTGCTATCGAGCTAATCTAACTGTGTAAGATTTCATTAAAATTATTCTCTATTTCTACAATCTTCATCATTATCTTATTAATACGATTAGCTCTATCTAATTTTGATTTAGAATCATTTTAGACTCGTCGTATTATTTCATTTAGAGGATTATTTTTTGATTCAGCGACAAATATTTTAACTTCATTTACTGATTTAGGTTTAAGATTAAGAGACATTATATTAATTCTTAATTCAAATTATTTATCTAACTCAACTTAAACCTAAATAGCAGCAATATGGGTGTGACCAACTATTAGTGTACGACGGGTAAACGAACGCACGTGCAATATTTGAAAACAATCAACGACAAAGATAAAGTATCGCTGACAAGGCTCACTCAACGATTTGCTTCAGCGCATACATTTTAATAGGAGAATATTCATGAATGAGTTCCACGTGTATTCTTCTACGATGAAATCATTCATAAATTTATATGGCTGCAGTACCAAGAGGCACATATCCACTGGTAACCCTGGTACGGAAGGAATTATATACATATAATCCTTAATACACTCGATCTAGTCCTCCGTTCATCATGCGCAGAAACACAACCTTGGATTCAACACAGTAAGCCACACGGTGGGCGCACACATATTACAGCACCTGATTTCTCCTCTTTGAACAGGAAAACGGTCAGTTTTGGTAACTAATCACAAATGTTGTATTTCCCCTCCATTCTTTCACACTTCAAATTCAATAAATTATATTTAGTACAAATATACATAGCAATACCGCCAGCAGCACATTACAGCTCTGATTGTAGAAATTGATTATTTTCCCAGTATATTCAATATGGACTACCTCTAATATTAATTAGTAATCCATATAAAGTAATAGAAAACCAAATATATTTTGAACGCAAGTATACAAATTGCAGGTGTAAAAGCAATCAATGTGCATAGGTACAAAGTATCAGTCATATGCTAACGGAAGTGAACAGTTTATAATTGTAGTAATTTTGTACGAATTCTAATTTTTATCAAAATATTTTTGTAAATAATCATAGTTTTAGATTGCATTTTAACTTGCACTCAATTTGTGCCCTTGTAGTTACCATTTTCGATATGTACTTTATTTGATAACCATTCCCTTTTGACCTAGTAAGCGCTGAAAAAAAATGAAATCTTTATATTGTTTTATGAAAAACGTGATTACTGTGAAAAGTTTGAATATACACTGATCAAACTTTAAACATACTATCAGTCCATGAGAACATACAGTTTATGTCATAGTTACTAAAATGCTACTTTTGAGTGATTATCTGGGACAAGAAAAGGTCAGTAGAAATTGAGGTAGATGGAGAGAAGGTGTAGAGAAATATGGAGTTATTGATTGACTGGTGCCAATACCTCGGGAAACAACGGAGTTACGCAGTGAAGTCCCCGGTTTCGAGACAGATTAAGGCAAAACATCTGTGCTAGTCTGGGCAGTTCTCAAATGTGTATCCACTGTTTAACATTCATATTTATTCTATTGAATATCCAAACAATGTCTATTTTCACAGACATCGTGATATTTGAATGACGTTTTGATCGTAATCCTTCTGTTGTTTTTAGGGCTGTCGGAGGACCAATGTCTTTTTTTATGAAAATGATAACATGTATCTTCACTTTTGTCCTTTTTTATGCCTGTTTTGTTTCGACGCTGCGGACGATCTGAAGACCAATGTCCTTTTTATCTGACAGATGTAGCAAGTATCTTGACCTTTTTCTCTAATGGACAGAGGTGGGGTAATGCGTCAGCTTCTCTGAAGAAAACTTTCGTATGACACCTCCCAAAGGCTTCACTAGAAGTTCGCTCTGTGTTGGGTCTTCCATCTCTCTAGTCGGCTTGAGAGTGAAATGGATACTGGGATGGAAGACACTACCTCCTACCTCTTTATATAGTGACGACACTGGCTTGATATTGTTCCAGCAACCCATCGTGTTAAAATGTAGTTATTTGACCTTTGAGCAGTCAAGATGAAACGATTACATCATATCGAAGAGAAAGGTGAAGAAAGTAAGCGACATAACCTTGACCTACCGCCTTGCACAGTAGTTGACTGCTTGGCTCAAATCCATGCTAGCGATCTTGATGATGACATGAGTAAATCAGAACACAGGCGCAATGAGTCTTTACCAAACCACAACCACTATTAAATCTGAGACACGACAAGCGCTCCTCTAAAATTTGAGAAGTACGGCCCACACATACCTGGTGGGGAATGCAAAAGATTTCATCACCGACGTGTGGGATTGTTTGTAACCCCACTGAAACGAAATATAAAGCCAAGGAAGACGCTTGAGACTTTTAATTCATCAGAACAGTTTGAAGACAACCGTTGTGGTCAAATTTAACAACCCGACAGAATTGACACCTTCAAAAGTCATCGGCAAGATTTAACACGTTCAACAATCCATAATGTTTCAGATCATCCAAGGAAAAGTGACACTGTTCATGAACCACGTTTCTCTTTCCAAAGAGACCGGACAACGCAGAAATATGTTAGTGGTGGAAAACCTTCCTAGCACCAAAAGAGCATTATTCAAATTAACAACACTCAGGACCAGATGTGATTAGCATGAGCCATCATGTTGGGGCGAACGTATGAAGGCAAGAAAGACACGGCATAATGAAAAAGAGCCTGTAAAACTATTGGACAATCGAACCAAGCCAAATAATGAAGAAAATCAGAATTCTTGTTAGAGCAAGCGGGTCTATCCAAGGACATTCCCTGTTGCATTCCTGTAAGTCAAGATTGCAGAAAGTCTTGGCTCCACGCTAAATCTTGAAAGTGCATCTTGAAGAAGTGCCTGGACATCTGTCGTTTCTAGGGGAAATTTGTAATGATGGAATATAAATTCACATTTATCATCACGATGAACATTTCGACATCATTACCAGTGTTACCAGATGATTGTCTGCGAAATGTTATCAGCCCTGCCTGTTACCAACAACATGTAAAGACGCAAGGTTCACAATAGAAAAGTGCTTGTCAACTAATTAGATTATGTCATGCCAGTGTACAAAACCTACCTACCAACAGGCCAGGGTCATGTATGTTAATTAAAGAAACGATGTCACTATTGTGAGTTGGAACACCAATGCTTTATTCAAAAATATCATTCCAAACATGAAGAGGAAGATGATCAAAAGAAGAATGGCAGTTTCATCCTTTTCGATTGAGAATGCATGCAAGACAACGCCATTCACATTCCTAATTTCTGTGTGGTTCATCAAACGTGCGAGATATACATCCAAGAGCATATCTTTATTCATTGCAGTTATACAAATGCAGTTAAAAGAATCGATGGGTTACTTATCGTGTGGTGTATTTTAAACGGACAGTTGCATACACATATATCGCTCGGCTCACCGACACGCTGACAATATTCTAAGTTTTGTCATATGATTACAACAGTGCTACTCTAAACCAGTCAGATTAAAAATCTGAAATTCGCATCTAAGAAGACTTCTGGGGGATGGGGTGGAAATCTCTGAAATCAGCTGCATTGTAGGACCCACAAAAATTATCGTTGACTGAATGTCAGCTCAAACACTACAATAACAACAATAAATCAAACCTGGCGTTCGACGTCATCATTTTGAGCAAGCGATCAGCTAAACAACAAAAACCAACACTATAGTTCCATTTCTTGCGGCGATACCAGCTCTAATGCATGAGTGGGTCCAGCTGCTGTAAAAACATGTGATCTTGCTGCAATTGGAACAACTACAGATATGGCATAGACATCTCATGAACAGGACTGGGTCAAGCTTATCAGGAACGCTGAATGGTCAAGGTATGAGAGTACCGGAGGATCTTCGTTAAAGCTTCCCATGTTCAATATTGATTGACTTGATAATACTCGACGACTTAACTTAACAAACCTTCAGAGGTGTATCCATGCGTGATCAATTACCGGAAAAACCAAATCGTGTTGAAGCTGGTAACACCTATATCATTTATCTCTATGATGAAACAAAAGACAAAATCTCAGACGAATGATCGTCATCGATACTAAATACGTGGTTTCCTTACTGGTCACTCCAACAACGATGTTAATCGGTAACGCACGTGGTAGCACCCGTGGTTAAAATCGTTGTCTCTGTTGGTGTCAGTGTTGCAGGTATACTCGTTATTATCACAAAAAAAGTATCTATATGTACCAATACATATTTGCATGAACACACATAAATAACTTACGCTTGTACATTATTCTTGCATAAATATATCATCGATAATATCAAATAGGTTAAACAATAGTAAAATATCAGACAATAAATGTGATGCAGTTAGGGATACTTATTATCACAGAAAAGCCAACACACAGTTGCCAACGTTGCCAAAGCTACATTTAGAATCCGCCTCTTAGACAATAATGACCGCAGAATTAGCCACACGACTGGAACGAATCATCGCTAACACAAACACAACGCCGCCAATGAACATAATGATATCAGCAACGTCACCACAGCCGAAATTCGATATTGGGTTACCAACTCCGATAAATGCACCTAATGATTGATCACTTGACATATCACTGCCACAATTTAGGACATTGTTTTGTAGATGGCCGAATATCGGAGAACAATTATTTGGTGCATTAGACGCTAATAATTCTCTTGAATTCTCGCAAAACAAAATTGTAAACAAACGCATACCACGAAGAAGATGACCAGATCAGCCACAACAACCAGTACTGTACTGGAATGTAAAGTACCATTGAGGTATTTATATAAACCTGGTGAACTTGAGGGTGGTTCATTTAGATCAACTAATCTTGTGTGGAGTGTATCAACATATAAAATTGATGGGTTTGTGTTGGTCTCTGCATTTAAACCTGCTGTTGCCTGACGGAGAAGATTATGTCGTATGTGGACCTCAATACGCGGAACTTACACTGCAACTCTTGATACATTCTGTTAGCAAGTGTTTGCAGTCTGTTCAGGATGACGCGTGTAAAGACATTACCCACGATGCTAAGAAGGGATATGCCCTTGTATTTTCAGCAGTAACTTCTGTCGCCTTTGTTTTCGTACAGGGATATGATGTTTGCATCTCTCATGTTCTGAAGAACTGCACCGTTATTACAGCACTGGAAGAGAAGGTCGTGCATGTGTGTGACAAGCACGTTAAAGCTGCACGTGAAGACCTCTCTTTGCAAACCATCCTTAATGAGGCTTTACCTAAGGACAGTTTCTCTAAGGCCTTCTTTAGTTCTACCACAGAAGGTATCGCTTCCAGTTCGGTCATGAGCGACAGGATTTAAAGGGAATTGCATCCATTGTTGTTCACGTGGTTCTCTCTGGTGTAAAAGTTCAGAGTAATACTCCACCCATTGCTCCATCGATTTGCCCTTGTCGTGGATGGATTCGCCAGTGGAGACTTCATTGGTTCTATAACTTTCTTCGTTGGATCCATTGTTTTCTTTATGACATACATTCATCTGATATTTCCGATATATGCTGCTGACTTGATGCTCTGAAAGAGCTGTAGCCATTATTCATTGGCGAATTGTCGCGGTAATCTCTTCACTTTACTTCTGGTAGACCTGTATCACTAGTGTCCTCTGGCAGATGGATTGTTTGTATTCCAGGTGTGCAATGCAACGCTCTATTATGGCTGACGTGAGTGTGGCGGAGTTAGCCTCAAACCAGTCGTTATTCTTTGCTCCTTGCCAAAGTTCCAAGAGGTTCTACTGTACACAGTCTCACTGATGTGATCCAATCTCTCTTTAGCACGGGTTGGGAGGTTCTGAATCAAACGTCTTTGAGAGAGCTTAACTGATTTCCTCAGCCTTTTCTGGATATGACATATTCCACATGTGAATGAGTGATTTCTTCTACTGCCTAGAGAGTTGTATCTTCTTTGGCCCAAGCTTCAGTTTGCACAACACCAGTGAGTCGTTTGTGTCACAGTCAACGCTATTGAATGTACGAGTAAGGAAAACATCCTTCATGGCAGACCGTCTCGAAATGATCAAGTCTAGTTGGTGCCAGTGTTAATATCGGGGATACCTTCAAAACACTTTATGATGTGGCTTTGTCTGAAAGAATCAATTGTTGATGCTGAGGTCGTGGTACGAGCACATCTCTAGGTTTCGCTGACCGTTCTCATTTATCTTCCCAATGTCAAACTTGTCAAGACATGAAGGCCAAGAGTCATGGCACTCACGTTGGAGTCTCCCAGTAACATCAAGATTTCTTCCTTAGAAAAATGTCGATGAGCGAGTTTGATTCGTCGTAGAACTCATCCTTGGTATATGTGGTGGCGCTTAGTGTGGGAGCGTAAACACTGATCAGATTGATAGATCCGGTTGTGGTGCAGGGGATGAGGGATAACAATCTTCCCTTTCCTGGCTGGCAGGGTTCTATCATCCCCAGCAGCGAGTTCCTGACGCCGAATCCAACCACAAACTCTCTGGCTTCGTCAGCGCTCTTACTTTGCCAGAAGAACGTGTAGTTCTCTTCTCTGAGGGACCAGGAATCTTGTAGCCGTGTCTTCTGTAGCGCGGAGATGTCGACCTTGAGTCTTGCAAGTTCGACATTGATGACTTTTATCTTTAGAACCTCGCTGTTTGCCTGGAGATCATTTGAGAGTCCAGTCAGCATGGGCCGGATATTCCAGGTGCTTAGCTTGAGGATTGGAGTTTTCCTTCTTGGTTTCCGTTTTTACGTTTCTTGGTGCAATAGTTGCAGTCCGCTTTATCTGGTACGCGGCTACTTTGAGCCCTACACACCTAGTAAAGCAGACGAACTGTGGCGAGAATGGCACCTTATTGTCAGGAGACTGCCCAGCTTGAGGCGGAAGGTAGCTGTCCAGTGAGACCTGTTGAGCTTTCCCACTGTCGGTAGAAACCCCTGGCGTATGATTCTATACCAATCGAGCGATGACTTGTAACCGGTAAAATGCTTATTCCCGTGTTGTGTTGACGCTGTGAAGGGAAGCTAGAGTGTTCTCCCCAGGGAGCAAGCCTGGGCAGGGTAATATGGAGAATCAGTTGTTGACCAAACAGCTGATTCTCCTATCCACGCAGCTGATGGATCAAAGGGAAATGACAAATCGATTCGTCATGGCACAAGCGTTGTCGCAGAAATTGCCGACATGACACTAAAAACAATGCCAAGTCTCCTAAGGGACTGCGTCTCCGGATTTTCCATATAATTTACTCCCTTAGCCATTCACACGAGAGGGTATATTTGAAAGGCAGAGATGGTTTGAAGTCAGAGTTTACCTTCTCCTAGATGGGCGACCACCGAAGGTTAACGGATAACGAGCCCCATCTGCTCAAAGCATCTGGTTTTGGTGCAGCAGAAATTCGCTTTTCATCCCTTCTCCAGTCCGTTTAAACAAGTCAAACTTAGTTAAGCTACTTGAGAAAGCCTGGAGCTCGATTCGGTTCTCAGAGGCTCTATCATAGGCAAGCCATTGGGGGAGGGGAGGGGGCCAAGCGAAGTTGTGTGCTTATCTCCCACGTCCACCTCGGCGATAAGAACCATTGGAACTTTATTGGACTGGTATTATAAACAGCACGTTCCGGAACGGAAAAGGGATACTTAAGACCAATCGTTACGGAACTGGGATACTATCGAGCACGAACGTTGTAATTCGGTTTAATTCATATTATTCAAAAGTTTAAGTAAACGAATATAATAATTTCTGCAATAAATTTGAATATTTTCACGTTAATTATGTGAATGTATCACTACGATTCTCTCTATTTGTTTATCATCTCTGTTGATAAAAGCCATTTAAGTGTGAAGTATGTGATAAAATGTTTAGTCGTCGTGGATCTATAAAACAGAACATGCTGGTGCATACTGGAGAGAAACCATTTAAATGTGAATTATGTGATAAAAGGTTTAGCCAACTCGGAAATATAAAACAGCACGTGATGGTTCATACAAGAGAAAACCCGTTTAAGTGTGAAGTATGTGAAAAAGTGTTTCGTCATCGTGGATCTAAAAAACAGCACATGCTGGTCCATACTGGAGAGAAACCATTTAAATGTGAAATATGCGATAAAAGGTTTAGCCAACTGGGAAATATAAAAACGCACATGATGGTTCATACAAGAGAAAAACCGTTTAAGTGTGAAGTATGTGATAAAGTGTTTAGAACATTTGCACATTTGGAAAGACACATGAGGATACATACTATAGAAAAACCATTCAAGTGTGAAGTGTGTGAGAAAATGTTTAAGTGCAATGAAGATTTGAAAAGGCATACAAGGATACATACTGGAGAAAAGCCATTTAAGTGTGAAGTATGTGATAAAGCGTTTGGTCATAGTGGACATGTGAAGCGGCACATGATGGTGCATACTGGAGAAAAACCATTAAAGTGTGAAGTATGTGATAAAGGTTTTTGTGCATTTTCAAATTTGGAAAGGCACATGAGGATACATACTAGAGAGAAACCATTCAAGTGTAACGTGTGTGACAAAAAATTTAGGAACAATGAAGATTTGAAACAACATACGAAGATACATACTGGAGAAAAAACATTTAAGTGTCAAGTATGTGATAAAATGTTTCGTCATCGTGGACATGTGAAGCGGCACATTAGGATACATACTAGAGAAAAATCAGTTAAGTGTGAAGTGTGTAACAAGATGTTTATTCGGAATGAAGATTTGAAACTGCATATGAGGATACATAATGGATAGAAACCATGTAAGTGTGAAGTATGTCACAAAATGTTTTGTCTGCATGGAAATCTAAAACAACACATGAGGATACATACTGGAGAAAAAGTATTGTAATGTGAAATATGGTGGTGGAATGTACAGTCAGAGTGAACAGCTGAAGAGGCACATGAGAATACATACTGGAGTAAAAACATGTAAGTGTGATGTATGTAATAAAATGTTTCGTCATCCTGAAGGTCTAAAGAAGCACATGAGAATATGTAATGAGGAAATCCATTTCAGTGAAATATGTGACATACAGCCGGACTGGACAGCTGAAGAGGCACATAAGAATAAATACTGGAGAGAAACCATTTTACTGTGAAGAATGTATTAAAATGTTTAAACATAGCGAAGACTTGAATGTGTACATGTGACGATGCATACTGAAGAAAACATATCAGAGTGTGAAGTTTGTGATGAAATTGTTAGTTGAGATAAGAGGCTGAAGAGAGGTTATGTCGTGAAATGGTTAGTCACAGTGGATATCGAAAGGTTCACATAAGTGTATATGCATGAGAAACCAATTTCTAAATATGAGGAGTGTCATAAAATATTTAAGCTGAGTGGATTTTTATTAAACAAAACAAATGATGATGCAAATTGGACAAAACTCATTTCAGTTTGAATAATGTCATTAAATGTTTAATGGTAGTTCAACTCAAAGTCAGCACATGACGATTCATACTCAAGGAAATGTGCTTAAAATGTTAGTATGTAATAGAAAATGTGCTATAAGGGGAAATAGAAAGAACTTTAAAAGTATGCAAGGATGCATACTGGAGGACAGCATTAAAGTATGATGGCAGTTTCATTGGGAAAAAATATCTGATAAAATTAATGGCAGTTTCAAACTTTCATTGGGAAAAAATAATATGGTGTATTGGTGGAAAACGATGCATTGTGTAAGCACGTCATCTGTCAGTGGAAAATTGATTTACGAGTCCATTCAAGTTGTGGGCCTCCATTTGTCATGATCGCATTGGACAAATTTGAAAATCTTGATCTTGCATGAGTGATGTGGCTTGGTGCTACATCCAATAAAAATCACAGACTTGTAGCACTCTAACATATGATAGATTGGCCAATGTGCCGATACCACAATGCATCATAACATGACTAGCAAAGATGGGGATGGAAGGTATAATATGAGTGAATGTCTGTGAGGTTCATGATGTCCCATACTGGATAGAAATCATTTACTCATCAAGTGAGGACACATGTTGGATAAACAACATTTAAATAGAAAGAATATGCTGAAATATTTAGTTAGAGTGGAGATCTAACATTGCACAAGAAGAAACACAGCTTAAGTATTAAGTGATATGATGTTTAGTCATAGCGGAAATTAGATTGTACGCATGAATATTCATAATGAGGAGAAAAATTGAGGGATAAAATCTGCGAAAATATTTGGTGAAGGTGAAAGCCTCCAGATATACAGATATTTCAAGCTAGAGAAACAGTTGTTAAGTTTTATGAGGTAAACATCAGAATGTACATGTTCAGGTATTTAAAAATTACCTGGCCCAGACCCTGGAACAAGCTAATTGTTGGCATGCTCATGACTAAAATCTGTGTGAGACAGAGATCCAAGATATTTGATTTAATGTCAGCTATTTTGGTCAAATATCCCAAAACAGCGATTCACAAATCCAATTGGCCAATTCCTGAGTCAAGCTGAAATTTTGTTTGGTCAGGCTCATTTTTGAAAGGCACTCTCCCAGGGGCAAGTTCACAAAATTAAGAGTGGTATACAAGATTTAAGAAAATTTACTGAACATAAATGTCTGGTTAAAATACAGTAACTATGTGAGAGATTATTTGAATACAATAGGCTGTGTTCAGTTCCCTCTTCTTTATGTTCTGTAATATTTGTATCTTGTGATCTTACCAAAATTCAAATATCAAGACCTTTATTTAACATTTATATGCAGCACATTCTTTATCTACATACATGTACCTGGCTAAAAAAAATCATATATTATTTGTACTATTTCTTTCTTGTAGTCAGTGTTAATTTCAGTGTTGTATTTTCCACCCTAGACATGATAATTAGAATATTTACAGTTTATAGCATATTTTGACAATTAAATAATACAAAAATTTGTATCTTAACACATTGTTTACAGTGTAATCATAATATTTGCATGTAGTATAGATTTGATGACTTTCAGGTTCCAGGTTAGTCTTGTGGGTGTGTTATTGATTGGAAATAAAAGGCACTCATCATTAATAATTAGCTACAGAAGGATTTTGTTAAACAAGTGATTATGTTCAGAAAATGTATTACACAATAGCAGCATTCGTGATCTTTTATTATGTAATAGTTACAGGAAACTGGACATACTCCTTGGCAAACAATTAAATGGACAATGATGTGTGTTCCCAACTCATTCTCAAATATGTCAGTGGATCTTGTTGTTTTGAAGACAGTCATATGCTTATTGTTAAATAAAGTGATGAAATACATATTAACAAATCCCGGAGTTTTGAGTATTAAAAATAATTAGCTCCCATTTAATTATGTTCAGAAAATTTAATACTCAATGTCAGCATTCGTGATCTTTTATTTATGTAATAATTACAGGAGACTGGATACATACTGCTTGGCAAACAATTCAATGGACAATGTTGTGTGATCCCAACTCATTGTCAAAAGTTTGATTATGTCAGTGGATGTTGTTGTTTTGGAGGCAGTTATACGCTCATTGTTAAATAAAGTGATGAAATAACTTTAACTAATCCCTGAGTTCTGAGTATTAAAAATAATTAGTTTCCATTTAATGGAGTATCTCACTCCAAAAGAAGAAAGCTATTTTGATTTTCTACATATTCTTTTTTCTGTCATCCAACAATGCATTTGAAGAAAAGGTGATCATTACTTAAAAATAATCCGTCCTACAAAAATGATTAATATAAATCTAATAACGCCAAAATGAAGCCTCTAACAAAAACTGAGAGTTCTTGTAATTAGATTAGCTCATTTTGTTACTTTATCTTTTTCGTTCATTGTTTTCTAAATTTTGTATGTGCATTTGTTTACCCGGCATACACTCGCTGTTGGTTACACCCTCTCTGTTGCTATTTAGGTTTAAGTTTAGATGCATAATTTGAATTAAGAATAATTATAATGTCTCTTAACCCCGAACGTGAATCAGTAAATGAATTGAAACATTTCATAATTGAAGCAACATTATAAATGAAATAATTTCATGAGTCTAAAATGATTCTAAATCAGAGTTAGATAGATTTAATCGGCTTATAAAGCAACTGATGAAGATTTTAGAAATAATGGAAAATTAATTTATTTTTTTTAACCAATTTTTTATATATAAAGACCTACACAATATCATGAGCGAGGATCATGCAAATTTATTATTAAAAATCTTTGTTTGGTAGCTTGTGTATCTGAAAAGAAATTTTTAAACATAATTGTACCCAATATCCCAAGAACTGTTGAATATTTCACAGAGTATGTGTATTGACTCCATTAAATTAAACTAAAATAGTACAGTTATCTCGGATCACTCTAGGTATTTGTGTATATTGTTGAGTAACATAAATCTAGTCAGTGTTTATGTGTCTGCCTCAGGAAAATAATTGGGCTGACTTGAATTGTTTGTCCAGCATCACATCATCATATACTACGAGATTATTAATAAATTATTCGAGGTCATCTAAAGATGGGGTTTTATCAGTATCAGACTCAGGAATAAAAATGAATAATGTCATTGCCGTCTTCATTCAACAATTTTGCATTTTCATTAAAATCTTTAAGAACTTCGTAGCATCATTGATCATGTACAAACTTACTTTTTACCCAACATTTCTGATGCGATTACAGATTTACAGAGATGGACGGGATAAACTTTGGAACTTTTTAAGGAAAGTCCAAATGAACCCAATTGTAAAATAAAATATATATTTAAGGACATACTAAATGATTTTAGGGACACCGAAGAAACGGTAAATCCCCAAGAAAGTCAACATCACAATCTAAATTTAATACGCATCTGTGAAAGGGAATATTCTCCTGAAGGATCAATATCATTTGAGAAATAACATACATATAAATTAAAAAAATAATTAAAAAAATCCTGTATTACAATAATATACGTATAAAAGAAAAAGACCAAATAAAAATCCCGTATTACAATAATATACGTATAAAAGAAAAAGACCAAATAAAAATCCCGTATTACAATAGTATACATATAAAAGAAAAACCCAAATCAAATAAAAAATCCTGTATTACAATAATATATGTATAAAAGAAAAAAACCAAATAAAAAAAATCCTGTATTACAATAATATACATATGAAAGAAAAAGACAACATCAAATATCCTGTATTAGAATAATATACGTATAAAAGAAAAAGACTAGGGGTGAAACGATACTCCTGTGCCACGTATCGATACGATACACGATGCGCAGCCTACGATACGATACATATCGATACATGTATCAAACTGAAAATGGGATTATCACAGTACATTTGATTAATCATGTGAATGTATATGTTGAATGGTATTTTCAAGTTCAAACAATGTCAAATATGCAATGTATCACCAGTGAGTTACCTTGTTAACCTGTTATGTATAATGATAACAGAGAAAAAATTGAATCAAGATACAGTGTCACGACTACTAACATTGTTGTTTTGTGTAACCAAATAAAATATAACAAAATCTTTGATGTGTTTCTTGATCCTTCATTCAATAAAAATGAAATGTTACAAGTTTTGTGTCTGATTCATCATGCAACAACATACTGGAACAAAATAATATATTAAAAATACTTAGGATTAGGAAATCATAAGTATGCAACCTTTTCTAAGCTTTATACTTTCCTCCTTTCTTCAGTTCAAGAAAGATCATCATAGAAAACACAAATGATAAACTTCACTGCAGCAAACACTAATTAATTTCACATAAATTGTCATGTGTGTAATTGAAGTCTATAGATGAATTAAAGAAAGTTCCTAATAACTGAAGATGATATCCTCATCAACTTAAATGCATCTTCCAGCAAATGAATAAATCTTCTTAAGTCACAAACTCTGTGTGCTAAAACTAGCTAAAAACTGTGATGACTGTAAATGGCATAAATGAACTGAATTAGATAATTCTGCCTAACAGATGCACAGGACTATTACAAGTTTTGTCTGATTCATCATGCAATAACATACTGCAACACAATAACACACTAAAAAGTATATGTAACACAAAAATACAAAATAAATTTAAAATTATTGGGATTCAGAAATAATAATTATGCAGTGGTAAACCTGAGATCTGTTATATCAATCTATGTCACACAAACACCCAACTGCAGTGTAAAAACTGAGATCTGTTATATCTATAACACATACAAGCACCCAACTGCAGTGTCAAACCTGAGATCTGCTATCTGCTATCTAGCACTTGATATATGGTGTGAACTTTGCCTCTTGAATAGCAACATCCATGTTAGCAGCATTATCTGTTACTATGGGGAGTAACTTGGGGGGCCTTTCCAGTTGACATTCCTTACTAGCATCAACTAGTACTGCTCCTATATTTTTACCAGTGTGAGACTTGTGTAAAGGTCTGGTCTGAAGAACAAAGTTTTTCATGCACCATTCCTTATCAATCAAGTGAGCTGTTATTGTTATGTAACTCTCTGTAGCCCTTGAAGTCCAACCATCTGTAGTAATGGCCACTGATTCTGCCTCTGATATGGTGCTTTGGACTTCTTGTCTGGTGTGAAGGTATAGTTCTGGGATAACTTTCTCTGCAAAGTATGTTCTTGATGGGATGATGTAGCGAAGTTCCAGGGTACGAATCAGATTTCTGAAACCTAGCGAATCAACCACTGAGAAAGGGCGCATATCATGTGCAATAAACATCGCTATATGCTTAGTGATTGTCTGTGATCTTTGCGATGATGGAATTAATGGAGACTGAAAACCTGCAGTCAATCTGAGCTGACCAGTGGTTGTTGGATGTGATGGCTTAAGAGTAGGAGAAACACTGACATTGGGAGCTGAAATCTTGTCATCTTTAAAAGGAATTCCAATGGCAATGGTTGGGTGGTGCCGTGTTTTATGTGTAGACATATTTGTGGTGTTTCCAGTATTCCTAAGAGCTGTAAAACGCAGATTGCAAACACACCTGGACTTGTCTACTTTTCTTACTCCATTCTCATACTCCACAGGATATCCAAAATAATTCCAGGCCGATGATCTTCTAATCACAGGTAATTCGAGTTCAATTTTTCGGCCTTTTGCATCTGCTCCATTTGACCGGATGTTGGAATCACCTTGGTCACCCTGCTGTTTGGAATCACATCACAATTAATACTTCCAGTTCAATACCCAGGAATGTAGTTCTAGTCTATTTTTAAAACATTTTTTCCTCTCTCCTTTTGGTGGTGACAGAAGAGTTATATTGATGCATCTTTGAAATGGATTTAAAGTTAATTGTTTATTCTTGAGAATAGGAGCTCTGAGAGTGGCTGTCTGTATGTATTTTGGCGACAGTGCACACTGTGTAAGTAGGCCTTAGTGATGATCCGGAAGTGAAATCAGTGTTCTGTGTACATGCTGCTCTGTTTACAGTGCAGCCACTCAAAAAAATGCCGGTCAACCCTTGACAAGAATTTCACAGTGAAGTCATCTTTGGGGGTATTTTAGATTTTCATATGATTTGTATTGATTGTCACACTGTGGAAAGGTCAGTGCTGAGAAATATATGTAGAGAACATATAGTAAAATTAATTGTGGTGTATGGCCGTTTGTAGTTCATTGCATGAAAGCATCCCAAACGTCTTAGTGATTAAGAATAATCATAAGTTCTATCACCGGTTCCACACCCATACCGATAGTTTAGTCCCACGCAAAGAGAAAAGAATTGACACTTACATTATTATAATAATTTTAAGAGAAAAAAATTTCCTTCAGAAACTATTATTAATTTATGCCTTTGATTATATTTTTAAATTATGGTATTATTTAAAAAACAAAAAATAATGTAATTTCCTAGTACAAGGAAACTCTTATCTATAGAACTGGTCCGGGTACGGGAACGGAGATGACTAACTAAATCTCACACACTATACTTCCTGTGTATACAAAACAACTACCGCGACAGTTTGGTCTAATGCGATCCTAATTTAATTTTCATAACTGCTGAAGATTTATGTAGCTATTATAAAGTAGATATCGTTTTGTATCGATTCTTCACCTTGTGTATCGATATATGTATCGAAATGGCAAAAGTATCGATGCATCGATGTATCGATGAATCGTTTCACCCCTAAAAAAGACCAAATAAAAATCCTGTATTAAAATACTAAAATACCATCGCTTGACTGCTTAAAAGTGGGCTCTTCCGATTTTGTACTATATTTGTGATATTTGTGCTTGTTTTCTGTCATCGCCTACATTGTTGTGTTTCATCATGCATTGGCTGTTCCGTCCGTGTGTTTTGGTTCATCTCCTTGTGTTGGAAGCGAGAGCAATTGGATTTTTTTCTCAGCTGTTTTGTCCCGCTGTTGAGACGTAATTTGTTTTTGAATAAACCGCCGTGACGTGACCGCTTACACTACGACGAATCCTCATTAATTCGATTAAATGACCACACCTTGGTTCTAGATACTACATTGTGCTCAAGACTGAGCAAACTGGGAATTCATTCATGATTTCTTAAATGTAAACGGAAGCGAAAATAGAAACGTTCTTTCAAAGCCGGCCGGCGTAGAACAGGAAGAAGGATTGCAGTTATCTCCCTTTCGCCCGTAACGGATAAACAACTTAAAAATTCTGCCATTAATTTCAATAACCTGGTTCAAATTCCTCTTAAATCGTCAACCGTTGTGTCAACTGTCCCAGGGATACCATTACGTATTGCATTATTCAACGCTCAATCAGTAGGATCACCGGAAAAGCACACAGAAATTGTTAATTTTATCAATGACCAGAATATTGACGTCTGCTTCCTGACAGAAACTTGGTTACATTCCGTAGGTGATGAATTTAAGTGTGCGGATTTAACACCCAGCGATTATTCCATCAAGTCGTTCCCCTGCAACTCTTGCGGAGGTGGAATTGCTGTAATTACAAAGAATTCCATGATCAAATGCCTCAAGTACAACACAACCTTCAACTTCTGCCACACATCGTTTGAACTAGTCCAAACAACACTCACACTGGAACAAAGGTCAGTCCATTTTTTCTGTCTCTACCGTCCTCCTCCTAGTAGAAAAAACAAGCTGACTGAATCTCTCTTTTTGGAGCAGTTTCCAAATCTTCTAGAGTATGGAAATTCGATAGGTGGCAACCTAATTATTCTTGGAGATTTCAACTTTCACTATGACTGTCCTGGTAAACCAAACACGTCAAAACTCCTAGATTCCATTTATGTTTTCAATCTTAAACAGTCAGTTAACCAGCCTACCCATAAACTTGGTCACATTTTAGACTCGTTTCTTTATAGACCTAATAATAATATTCTGCAATCAACTCTTGTATCCCACGAACTTGCATCGGATCACCTCTGCATTGTATGCCACCTCGACGTATCAGTCCCTAACCCTCCACCTCTATTTGCTACTAAGAGAAACCTCCGTATGATAAATAGAACCAAATTCATGCATGACATCCAAGAAAACCAAACAACTTTCTTACATCCAACAGCGGAACAATTTGAAAAAATATCTGATAAAATTAATGGCAGTTTCAAACTTTCATTGGGAAAAAATAATATGGTGTATTGGAGGAAAACGATGCATTGTGTAAGCACATGTCATCTGTCAGTGGAAAATTGATTTACGAGTCCATTCAAGTTGTGGGCCTCCATTTGTCATGATCGCATTGGACAAATTTGAAAATCTTGATCTTGCATGAGTGATGTGGCTTGGTGCTACATCCAATAAAATTCCCAGACTTGTAGCACTCTAACATATGATAGATTGGCCAATGTGCCGATAGCATAATGCATCATAACATGACTAGCAAAGATGGGGATGGAAGGTATAATATGAGTGAATGTCTGTGAGGTTCATGATGTCCCATACTGGATAGAAATCATTTACTCATCAAGTGAGGACACATGTTGGATAAACAACATTTAAATAGAAAGAATGTGCTGAAATGTTTACTTAGGGTGGCGATTTAACATTGCACAAGAGGAAACATAATGGTGACACACAATTTAAGTGTTAAGTGATATGATGTTTAGTCACAGAGGAAATTAAGATGTGTGCATGAATACTCATGATAAGGAGAAAAATTAAGATATGGAATCTGCTAAAATATTTGGTGAAGGTGAAAGCCTCCAGATGTACAGATATTTCATGCTAGAGAAACAATCGTTAAGTTTTATAAGGTATTGTCCGTCAGAATGTACATATTCAGGTATTTAAAAATTCCATGACTGTGAGCATGAGATCCAAGATATTTGATTTAATGTCAGCTATATTGGTCAAATATCTAAAAGGAGGGATTTACAAACCCAATTTGCCAATTCCTGCATCAAGTTGAAATTCAGTTTGATCAAACTCAAATTTGCACGGCACTTTCTCAGGGGCATGTCCACAAAATTACTGGTAAGAACTGCATACAAGATAATAGAACATTTATTGAACATCACTGTTTGGTTAAAATACAGTAAATCTGAGAGTTAATTTAGTAACAATGGGTTGTGTTCAGTTCCTCCTACTTTATGTTTGTCAAGATTTGTACTCTGTGATCTTATCAAAATACATGTACATATATCAAGACCTTTATTTTAGCATTTATATACATCAATTGTATGTATTATTTCAGTCTTGTAGTAAATTTTAATTTTGGTCTTGTATTTTGCTACCCAAGACATGATAATTAGAATATTTACAATTTATAGCATGGTTTTACAGTTTAGAAGTAAATATTTATTAACATATGTCATATCATTTGCAGTGTAATTTTAACTTTTGGCATGTATGACAGATTTATGACTTTCAGGTTGGAAGTTAGGCTTTTGTTTATTTTCGAACATTTTTTTTATGCATATTGCTTTTGTATGGTCTCTAATAATAATAATAATAATAATAATAATAATAATAATATCTTTATTTAAAGAGGGTAACAATTACCTAAGAACTAATCTACCTTGAGGCACTCATACAAAGGATTTTTTTTAGCTGTATCTATGAAGCCACTGGATATATCAGGTTTGAAGTAAGCAAATAAGAGTGGGCATGCTAATCTCAACTGGAATACTATTCCAGAGCAAAGTTTCAGTAATGGGCATGCTAATCTCAACTGGAATACTATTCCAGAGCAAAGTTCCAGTAATGGGCATGCTAATCTCAACTGGAATACTATTCCAGAGCAAAGTTTCAGAGTACTGGAAACATTTTTTTAGAAATAATTCCTTATTTGGTTTGGGAATTTTTAACTGTTTGGAAGACATGGATCACAGGTGTGGAGTTTTGCCATTACTGCATTTGCCTTTACTGGAATAATGATTGTAAATATTCAGGAGCACTATTATTGGATATGCTTTACATTAATTTGGCTTTTATCAAACACATTTGGTCTTTAATAGGTAATATTTTTTAATTTACCAGACAAATGATTTAAAGTTGTTTATTGCTAAATGTACAGCTTGAAAGGTTTCTTAGACATGTGTTTGTTTAGAAATAAAAGGTTTTCATGACATCTGTAGCGATTAACTACAGGAAGATTTCATTTAAAAAGTGATTATTGTAGAAAAATTAAGTCCACACAGGCAGTGTTCATTGTATGTTGTTTATTTAATAATTACAGGAGACTGGATACATACTGCTTGGCAACAATTACATGAACAATATGTGTTCCGAACTCATTTTCAAAAGTTTGATTCTCAAATATGTCAGTGCATCTTTTTGATTTAAAGACAACTATATGATCATTGTTAAATAAATTGATGAAATAAATCATACATTTTCGAACTCTTTTGAATCTGCAGATCTATATTTGCAAGCTGACTTTTATAGTTTGTAAATTCCAGAAAATACTACTGTAGCTCTGTGCGCAGTGCAGGCTCTTAATAACTGACACAGTCATGTTCATTTTGTAAGGCTTCATATTATATACACTTTTATACCCTGTAATCCCAACAGAGTACTTATATCATCACCTTTATTTAGTGTTTAAATTAAATGCATTCTTCTTTTACATAATAACTTAATAAGCCACATATATTTGTTATTTCTGACACGTTTCATTTCTATTTCATTGTCACTGTCAAGGTCGGACACTGTTTTTTGTCCAAATGTGATAATACAAATGTTTACTGTTTGGAAAGGAAGTTAATAAATAAATAAGGAGTTAATATTTACTTAATCTCTATGACCATTTGATCTAAATGGAAATGTACATAAAGAAAAATGCTCTGTATAATACTGTGATTAAAATTAAATTAAAGCAGTTGTGTTATTCATTGGTTAACATGTCAATGTTTTTACCTAAATCTCTCATATTTATACATCTATTTCAAACCCCTTTCTACTAACTCCATATCACTGTCAGTATATATGGACATGGCTTTGTTTGCACTTCCAACTTTATCCGCATTCTAATTCTTTCTCATCTTCATATTTATTAACATGTATTATTTACATCAATATTTTTGTTTATATAAACATGAGTAGCAGGCCATTGGTTTAAGGTGAAAATGAGATTTAAAAAAACCAAAAAGTTAATATCACATGATTTTATTTAAATATCACATATTTTATCTATTTTGTCTTCTACAAGTGGTTGGGCACTAGCTAAGCTACAGAGAGCATGTAAGGTTTCTTGGGAAATAGTCTTCATATTCTTGCTGTTGATCCTGCTCTCTAAAAAGGGGAACCAAGAGAGATTGTCTGCAACCAAATTCCTGGATCTGTCAGTGATGTTAAAGGTGTTAGCAGCTGGAGGAGCTAACCATTGATAGTCAGTTAACCCTTTGCTGGCAAAATTAATTATTTTCACTTAACTACATGTATCTTGAACCTGATATAGGCTGTGTTGACTGGCATCTGTGCAGCCCAGTATCTATGTAGCTTAGTACAGGTGGTGAAGAGAGTGCATTCTTCAGCTGTTGAAAGGCTTCATCCTGTTCTTGTCCGCATTTCCATGGTCTGAAATGTTTCTTCTGATACTTACCTGCTTTATTCTGAGTGCATAGCATTAATTCTGATAATGGTCTGGATATCTTTGAAAAGATCTTCATAAACTTGGGATAGTAAACAGCACATCGAACGAATTGCCTTCATTTCTCAGGGCTGTGTATGTCTGGAGCTAGCCAGTTTGTTATCTTGTCGGACTGGTTAGTACTTTCCATTCCAATTTTTTGTAGTCATGATATGGTAAATCTTATTAAAAGGTAACTCATGGGCACAATCAAAAATGTCTTTAAATTCTTGTTGTAGTATGTTTGTCTAACTGTTGTCGATCCAGTATCAATCAGTGAGTATACACTCATACCACTGATGACAAAACAAACCACATTTCTTTGTCCTACGAGCTATTTCTTGCCAGTTTATATGCATTTGTTAACAGTTTGGTGTACCCTTTCAATAGCAGATTGCATGCCCCAAGCCGTTAAGCCTCTAGAAGTTTAAATTCCGTTTTGAATTGTCTAGTCGAACATGACAAGCAGAAGCAACGTGTCCAAATTGCCCACAATGGCAGCATGAGAGACCTGATCCTGGTGATACTTGCCATGTAAACATGAACTTCATATCCAGTTAATCCCAATAAGTCATAAATTTCACTCTTCCCATCTCCTGAAATAACCGATATCCTCAACTCATGTGGTAGTGTGAGATATATAGGACCACTGGCCTTGGACGCTTGCATGGGATGCAATAGACAAAGTGGCAAAGTCTGTCTGTCATCCACAACCTGAAGTCTTCATGATTATCAGCCTTAGGCTCGACCTTGAAAGCCTTAAAGTCCCGTACTATATTTTGAACTTCTGTGAACTCTTATTAACTCACTATACATGAATTTGTTTGGAATAAAGTATGTGCAAAATAGATCTATTGGGTAATTGTAAAATAAATGTAATTGGAATTAATTTACCACAACATTCCACATTCTCGTGGAAGTGGAATTGCTATCATCACAAAGAACTCCATGGTCAAACATCTTAGCCACATCTTAGCCACACCACAACCTTCAGTTTCTACCACACATCGTTTGAACTAGTCCAAACAACACTCACACTGAAACAACCACTCTCTTCCTGGTAGAAACAACAAGCTGACTGAATCTCTCTTTTTGGAGCAGTTTCCGAATCTCTTGGCGTATGGTGAGACACTGGGTGATGCTCTATGACACTTGAGAGCGGCTGAGTGTATATAGCAAGTCTCTGAAGGTCGACTTTTAGAAAATGATGATACTGGCTATGGAATCGGTGCTCGAGTTGGTTTTGTCAATAATGGCGTTGTTTAACAGTGCTAGATATATTATCGATGGAAGAGAGATTGAGACGATTCACGAGAATGTTGACGTCGCAACTACCATACTAGGTTTAGCGATATACTGAGATGATTATGCATGAACCGCTGGGCCGTCTATGATGTTTGTAAAAGATATAACGGATCAACCAGAAAATCGAAATGTAAAGATGAACGCTGCAGAGGATGCAGTCGCATCTATGAACGAGAATTACAACCTGGGATTTGCAGCTCGTAGAGCAATGTTAAATGATAACGAATTTTCCTGCGTGATCTTGTTATTAGTCTCTCTCTCTCTCTCTCTCTCTCTCTCTCTCTCTCTCTCTCTCTCTCTCTCTCATACATTCTGATTTTGCCGCGATATGAAGAAGGTTATATTCGGTGCAAAACTTACAATTGTACTTAACAGAAAAGGAGATAACTGATGCAATATGGAGAGCAAACGGAGTTGATCTTGGCAAGGTAACTTTGACAAAACTCGCATTGTGGATGGCAACATTGTATACTTTAATTACTTAAGAACAGCGATTAGTCTCTTTTATTCAACCATGTGGTAAATCACTGTTATCTTGGCTATCGATGACTACGAGTATTTTAGCTGGTCATGACGCAGGATTGTTTACATGGCAAATAGCATCACAACACGGATTGTCAGCTCCGAAACATGTTTTTATTGCGTATCAGGAAAATGCGAGAATAGGTGACCAACAGAAAAAGGATGATATTTGATCCGCTTAATGTTTCACAAGTTTCATTGAGAATAAACGGACATCACGAGCCATCAGAAAATATAGTAATGAATTTTGAACATAATCACGTTGCACGAGCGTGTTATCGTTTGATGACTTTCCTAGGACGCGACTTAAATATCAACACTGGGTTGTTACTATCTCATTGTGATTTTACAACGTTGTATCTGATTTATTATTTCCCACTAGAGCATTTGTAACTGTATCGGCAACCTGTAGTTGATATAATCTTCCGAGCTCATGTAGGTCGTTTTCTTGCTGGTGGTTTTAGAGCAATTGCTGTTATTCTCAGTGATAAATCAACACATTCGACAAATAAAAATGTCGTACAATCATGTTAAATGTCACATTGACTCCTGGTCAAGCAAAGAAATTGCAATTGAAAAACGCTAGTACATGTAGTACAAATATAACTTAAAACGAGAACAGATTGCTAATGGCCGACCAAATCAAATATCATTGACGAAAACTCAGCTTAATCATTTCAATAAGGCGTTAAAATCAAACACCGGTGTTCAATTTGTATTTGCAAATATATGATAAAATCAGGAGGTATATTTCCTCTACTCGCCTCAATTACCGCGCTGATTGCCGCCATCGCTAAAGCGGCCGTACTAGGTACTGTTATTACGGCTGCCGGAATGACAATAACGAAAGCTACTGGATTAAAAACAAAAGGGTCTGAGACTCCCAGGAACGTACCTGAGTTAGGTTTTACCCCGATGTCAAATTTTGATTTAATCGCCGCAGTAAAGCAATCCCGTATAAAGAATTTCAGATGTGTTTTTATGAAGTATCAATTACCAAATCAGCCATCAAATCCAGAAACAGGTATAATTAATCTCGATGATAACACCGGACCTGGAACTCATTGAGACGCGTATGCATTTGACCCCCGATCAATTATTTATTTTTGACTCTTACAGATTAGCGCCACCGAGAGAATTTCTCAAATACGTCCACGGGGAAACAAATCCCTGTTTGGTATTCCACGTTACCTACGCAGACATTAACCGATCCTCCGATATGTGCCCGAGAAATTATTAATGTTCTCGCCGCGATTTCAGCATCTACTAAACCTCCTAATGAAACTGTACATGAATATACCAGCAATAACCTTTTATAGAAATCTTAAACGTATAATGGTAGATATTTGGGGAGGACCTCTCTTCTCACCAGGAAAGAAAACCGAAGGTTTTTCAATCGAGGATGTAAAACAAAACTTATATCCAATGCGTTATCTGATATATTACATCTCGTAGACGCATCGCCGGATGAGATAATTGTATTTCAAGATCAACAGGGTAAGTTGAAATCGAGTAGTATTTCCATCAAGGATATTTTAGTTAAACTCGACAACGCAGTTGAAAATTCCATCGTTTGATTCAGCGGGTAAAATTAAACCAGGTGTTCTTTATTCAACCATCGATAGCAAATTAACAGCGTTGAACAATGATTATATATCATCGACAAATACATTAACAACACTTCAATCTGATTATGATTCTCATATAAATCATTTTACAGGGCTACAAAAAAGTATTGAAAATGTTTAACTTGTTGTTTATAATTTCTTTGGAATTCCACCAGTGATCCCATTGAAACTCGTTGATGTAAAAACTGCCGTGGATGAATTAACAGTGTTACGGTCTGAGTATGAAGATCATATAAAACAATTTGCAAATTGTTGAAAAATTCTTTGTGACATCAATAGATAATATTTCTATTAAACTCCCGGAGATTAAAAATCCATCGATGATATTAAAACGACTCATGAAGCTATCAAGGACGATTTTCCTCGAATGATTACCACGCTTGATAAAGTTAGGATCCCTCACGGGAAAATTATTAATAATATATGCTCGATACAACACGGATCCTTTGCTTAGACTCCACAAGCTAACACCCTTGATATCACCGCTGAGGTTAAAGGGATACACAGATTAACCTTAGTTTCACCATCGCATTTTAGTATATCATCGAGTTCGTCCTCCGGGGTAAGCAATATTATCAGCGCGGTAATAGATAAAGGATCAACTCAACGATTTAGGATAACCATCCACAGATAAAAATTTACCTCGGGCGTCCATCACATGGTATATCGAACTCGTAGTTGATTTAAGTAAAGAACTTAATTAAAATAATGACCACCCGGCAGTATCGATATGAAAAAGTCCGCAAATTACAGTCTAAACTAAAATCTCTCACAAATGAGAATCAAACAAAAGTATAAAAAAAATATCGTAGACAAATTGCCTACATCGATGTAATCGTGTTCTCGGTTTCAGGTGTGATATTATCGTCGGTGACAATGATCGCTCCCGTAGTTGTCCCAATCAGTATATCCACGGCGACAACAATCACAGGGATGTTAGGAATTATTACCAAACAAATATCATCGTGTAGTCAACGTAAACTACATGATTACACTGTTAAATTGCACACAGTATCAACCGCGTGCTCGCAAATATCCGCGATGATATCGTCTAGTCTCGATGATACTATAATATCCGATGATGAGTTTTCGTCGATGGCCAGCATCTATAACTCCGCGATGTCAAAATTAGAAAACATATAGAAGATAATGGCAACACCACCAGAACTACTTCAACGGATAGTCGAGAACACCACACCGGTGAAAACAAAGATGGTATCGACCACGGCGAACAAACCTGAATTCAGTATTGAATTTCCAATTCCCATTCTAGTAAAAGGGATCGCGCTAACTCAATTAGTATTATATTACAGTTAGCCTAATATTAGATCAGAATTATTTGCGAAAAAAACACCCAACACATTTGTGTTTGCGAGTAATAACAAACCGGATGGTACTCCAGCATGGCAAACAATATATCTTCCTAAGGGAAGTTATCAAATCGAGGATATCGAAAATGAAATTCAGCGCAGGATTAAATCTATCACCGGAGTAGAATTTAAGATTGCGACAACTGTTCATGTACCATCGTTATCAACCGCGATCGACATTACATCACGGGAATACGTCGCAGATATATATAACTCTTCGATCAGAACTGTATTTAGATGGCCTGAAAAACCACCAGTGGAAAAACCACCAGTGGAGGAACCACCTAGACCCAAAAAAATCTGATTATATTTCAGAAAAGGAGTTGTATCATGATAGTGAATATCATTGGGGGGATAGACAAAATAAGAGCGATATTTCGAGAAGAAATTATAATTGATGACTTCGATAATGAAATAAGTTTTAAATTTAGCGAACAAATAGTGCCAAGTGCATTTAATTTCTTTACAATCCATTAGAGATTCTCATGCACGGAGTAATTCCGTACGAGTATTTCCACAACAACGAATAGTGAAATATTACTCCGGGTATATAATTGATGTTATCTATGAAATCAGTAAAACCGATCCAGCATCTGTATGGCTATTTAGCAATGATGAAGAAGGAGTGTTACGTGCTTAGGCTCGAATAAGCAGCAACATAGAAAGAAGTAAAAATAACAAGCTTGTAAAAATTTAACAAACAATTTATTGAGTACAAATATTTTCATAAAAGAAAATATTTAAACTTACGGTATTAGAGAATCAAGTCCAAAAATTAATCTAAAAAGAATTTACAATATAATCCACTAGTGGAATTGCAAGAGTACTGATAATAAAATGTCCTAATAGTTCCCGGTTCGAATCTTGACGATGTAATCCAATATGGACGACGATGTCACGTGATGAAGTCAGATTTAGTTTTATAATAATTCAAATGAGCACAAGTAATTTCTAGATAAATAACACAATAAATTCCTCTTGATCCCAAACGATTTTGAAATAATTTACACTCAAACAATAACACATATCTTTGTATTCCAAAGCCCAGACTAACTACTGAACTGTTCTTTCCTAAACAATAATTTAAATACCTGTTTTTACGTAAACACGAAAGGGGTCACGACCTTCCAGAATCTCTCAAAACAATCTCATGTTCAAGAAATCACGCAAACATCGTATGACCCAACTAAATTAGAAAGATGTTTATACTTTACTCCATTTTGTCCTTGGAATCAACCAATCATTTTAAAACCTTGTTTACAACTCGAATACCAGGTCAGAAATGAGGTCAACACCTGGTGTTTATTCGTAAAGTATATAGGTCATCCATTTCTAGAAAATCTCTCCTAACTAACGAATTTTAAACCCAAATTTGAATCAGACAAACAAAATTAAATGATTTAAATCAAGTATACGTAACAATAGAATACGAGCAATTTGTAAGACCGAACGGAGAATTAGATCGAACAGAAAGACTTCATAGCGAAATGAATCACCTCGCTTCGCGGTATACAAACGATGTAGAAGAATAACACGAAACTGTTTTACTGTTCCATCAGTCGCAGCTCATTCTGCCAGAAAAAAAGAACATTTGGAAGGAAACTAAACTTGAATTTCTGTATGATGGTAAAGCGAGCTGTACTGATTACGGTCATGGCGGATTATGGAATAGAAAACATAATTTCCGAGATATGATTTCCGTTGACTTTGATTTGACATGATTCACTCATGTATTATCGTTTAGATTTGCCGAAAATCTTCATCCGATATTTCATGCCTGCCTTGGAAGACATTTTCTCAACGGAGAGATGGGCTCTGATAGTATTATTAAGGTTTATGTTAGATAGAAACATGTTGATGTCGTTGAATCTCTCCGAGGCAATTATATCATATCAGAAACAAACTTCTGTTTTGGCTACCAACCCCAGAAAAATGCGACGATTGGGATAAATATTACGAGGATGAAAAAACATCGGAAGAAGAATAATTGGGAAATTTAATCAAGGTGGATCATGTTATCACAAACGAAGTTGTACACGATTAATTCTCGACGATGATGAGTTAGATTTTATGATCGCGGATACAATTAACGATGAAAAGTTTGGCTCTAGGAAAAATGCTTGATTGTCAACGGGAGAACTAATCGGGACCATTGTCGAATATTTCGAAGGCGAATCACCACAATACGCTCATTTGAGATCATCGATGCTAGCTTATGTCTCGATAAATTTACTATCGATGATAAACAGATTTTCTGACATCGCTGTTAGAGTTGCCACCGATTCATTTTATTTTGATAGAAAACACTGGAGAATAGTCGAACCGTTTAGTACGCTGTGGGGCCATTGGGGAACATGGAGAATAAACCGTGAAACTTTACATCCGATGATAATTATCGCGCGGATACAGTAATAGAGCTATCACCGATGCCGTCTGTGTATGATCCAATCACCAGACATAAAACTATATTTGAATGGTCCAGGAGGATGCGGTAAGACAACTCGAGTAATTTAATTATTTGAGGGAAAATTTTATATGATTGTACTAACTCCGACTCATCGTCTTGCCAGGTTAAATAAATCCAGAGAGGTAAGCGCTTGTACTACCACAGTTTCCTTCGGAATAATGGCACCGCTTGGAATCCTGAATGTATGGGCACAACATATATTCCCAGGATAATTATTTGGGATGAAATATGTAACGTACCGTTGGATATATTAAAAATATTTCTGGAATGGCTATTAATGAAAAACACCGCTGTGATAATGTGTGGCGATTATGGTAAACTACCCCCATTTATCGGATTATCACCTCATCTATGGCCAAAAAACCCAGGTAGATTATTACGAAGAAATTAACACCGATCATCGATCACTTGACGCAGAGTTAACCGAGTTCAAATCCGCGATAAGATTACAACCGGATAAAATTCAATGCGAAATAACACGTAAAACAATACCTGAAACAGCGATTGTAGATTTTTGGGCAACGTGGAAACCGACAGATTTCATAATCGCGAGTAGAAACAAATTAGAGATCTACTTCAAGTAAAATTATTTCAAATGCATAAAAATAAATTTCAGATGGACCCGGTTCCGTTATGTTATAGACCTATAGATACACGATGACAAAACGAAGTTGATATTCCTGGAACTTCTGAGAAACAACTACTCTATTAATTGATATTTTACCTGTTAGTATGAATGTTGTTGAAGACGCATTGCGCGCTGACAAATCTCCGTGGCGGCTAGGTTACGCGATGACGATACATTCTTCGCAATGGATTAACAATCACTGATACGATTGTTTAGATCGTAGATGACTTCATCGAGTGGTTAAATTTAGTTTACCTTTGCAGTGTCACAAGTAGAGAATAAATCAACTTCGAAGATTTGTTATCGATGCTAATGATATAAGTCCACGAGGTTTTAATTGAGTATCATCGGGAATAACTTGTAATTCTTCACGAGTAAATACACGTTATGGGGCAGTCGAATCTAATCTATAGATTGCTGGTCTGATTTTAGATGTGACAACGCTAAATATTTTATGCGACGTGATACTCCATATAGGATCAATTGATCTATTTTTTCCACCTTCAAGTTCACCAGGTTCATACAAATATCTTACAGTGACATTACTAGGTAATATCAGCAATGACAAATCACGGCGAGGTAAATTTATAATTTTTTTTGGTAATTGCAATAACAGGCTTCATGTTGATAGTTCGAGTAACCTCATTGTTAAGCGCGGCAATTACCCCTGGTAATCTCTTGACCCATTCACGTGATCGTTTATCATCCATGAATTCCTTCGCGTACTAATATCCAAACAATTGCTCAGCTAATGTTCTGTTAAATCGTTCAGCGATTGCCTGATCACGGTGCATTGCAGTATGTCCTCGTCGTATAGCAGTGTTATGTTACTTCATCGTTGACGATATTTAACCTTAAAACTCCTCGCCAGGATCAGCCTGGAGTAGATTTGGCCACCGTAGAGATCCTCCAGGATAATTTTTTTTAAACGCAGAGGAAACTTCAGATGATTTCTTTGTCGTTAACGGCTCAGCTTCTTTGTATCTACTCGTAATGTCAAAGATGGTTAAAGCGTATTTGTAAACATGTTTTTTGACAGTATCATACGGCAGAAATAATATATCAGCCTGATGAACTTCATTTGGGACACTAACATCAAATAAAGCAAATTGAATTTTCTTCAGTGGTGGTAGATAAATTTGCCATATCGCCTGTCTGGATAAAAAATCTGCCGCTGTGGTGTTTTTACCTTTTCCGCGCTGGCAAGTTTATTAATCGCGTCGTTACCTTTCCAGTATCCTGTTGGAATTTAATAAATCGATTCCATAATATTAATTACTAGCGCCTAATACCAGTTTACCCTTCATCACAGTTTTTATTAACCAGGAAGCTAACTTTTCCTTAGCGTTTTATCAGAGATAGAATTCAACACGTGGATTAATTTTATATCTGCAATATGTCGTTGTTGAAGGTCTTTAGTTCGGTATGCAACATCATGAGCATGACAAGTTTTATCAATAGTGTTTATCGGATATTCGCCTGGTCGGGGTTGATCCTGATCATCGAGTCGGATATCGAGTCGAGTTCCCGGACCACCTGGCTATTTTGCCCATGGAGCCCCTGGGAGTGTTTGTTAACTTGGCTGCGATATTACCTCCGTTTTTTTAAAACTGACAAATCGGAATATTTCTATACCACACTGCACACCTACCAGTGATTGCGTCTCTGTTATTTTTAGTCGTAACAGGCGCTCTGTCAATAGTCGATGTACGAGTTTTACATTTCACACAATATAAATCCATAATATATTTATGTTATATCTAATGGAAAATACTGACTTTGCCGCGTTAAAAGAATAACCCCTTTCTAAACATCATAAAATGTTGCCGAGTATAATACGAATGATTATCATTGGACCATCCGCAAGTAATAAAACATTGCAATTTCTTAATGTAATTATGAAATGGGATAAACTATATTTGATAGCCCCAACAACAAAATACCAACATGGCTAAAAGGTGTTAAGAGATTTTAACGAATGCGTAGCAGAGAAAACCGGAGAGGATATTATTGAATTTATTTACAATGTCGAAAACGCTCGTTGTATCGAGGATATCGACGAGAACATTAACAACGTGATTGTTTACGACGATGTGGTTATGGACAAACAATCAAACCCAACTAGGATATTTTCTTTAGGCAGACATAAAAACATTGATATAATTAACATCTCTCAACGTTACACTAGCATACCTAGTATCGTCAGGGATAGGGCTGTCAACGGGTACCCGGGTACTCTGGTACCCGACCGTAGCGAAAAACCCGGGTATTGAAAATTAATGACGAGTACCCGTTCACAAAAATAAGTTGTCGACAACACTATCAAAATATCATATATCAGCAGCAGCACACTGGTCTGGGTAGTCCGAGTTTCCTCTGACCCTTGCCACCCCATTTCTGATCTTTGGACATTCATGTTGGGGTGTAGGGTCAGAGCGCATTTCCTATCAAATAGTTGGAATTCGCCGACACCATCTGATGTCGGCATGGGTAGCAGCTTACATGCCGGCCCAGCAAACTTGAACGATCTTTCATTGAGAGCAAACTTGAACGATCTTTCATTGAGATATACCCGCATAAAATCGATAGGAATATGATTTATTTTCTCAAAATTCGTGAGCATAGCATTTGTTATGTCTTTAATCTGCTGACAGACGAGACGAAAGTACGTGCCTATTTGCATTCCTAGTCACGTGACTACACAAATCTCGCAACCTAGGTCATAGTCACGTGATATCGACAATAAGCAAATTTCCAAAAGTTGTTGTACATATAATTTGGACATACTATATAGTAGCCACATAAATAATTATAGTCTGTTCTCTCCTCACTAAGCTGTACAGATGCTATAAATAGAATTCGAATGGAAGTAGAACAAGGTTTGCTATAAATAGAACATGTTACTGTAGGAAAGTACAAGTCCACGGACAAGTGTAGTTACAGTACGTAAAGCGGTCTTTTCTAAAATACGGTCTGTGTGATTAATGCAATGTTAATATAAACGAAATTTTTGGAAGGTGGATATACCGAAAAAGGGTAATCCATATACGTTTACGCGTAACGCGCAATTTAGTGGGAAAAAATTTGTTGCTCAAGGGTTGTACATGTCTTTCATGTTCTAACAAGTACCCGGGTACCCGTTAAACGGCGCAACGGGTACCCGGGTAAGTTTTCCGTGGTTTTTGACAGCCCTAGTCAGGGATAATTGTAATATTCTTTCAGCGTTTAAAGGTGTTAATATACGTACAATACGAAACAGTCACAGAAGCTGGTGCAGCGGAGATATGGATTATAACGAAGTTTAAAAAATGGTTAATTCAGCTTGGAGTGTTCCACACGGATTTATGACGATAAATTTAGAAGATCTTCAGGTGCGATAATGAATCGGATTAGATATTTAAAAACATATGTAGTTAAAAATACAGCAACCATCCGATGAATTTCACATACGCGGTTATATACACATGGGCCAATTTAAAACTAACGCGAGTAGTATTTTCACACATGTATATGAAAATTCAAAGTTGGCAAAAATATATGTACAAGGCTCGGTTTAACAAAAACGCCTTAAAGAAAATGGTCTGTTCGTCCTCCCTACTACTAAGTTGGGTTTATCATTCCAGGGATATATCCAATATATAACCACTGTTACAGGTTATGTTCGTATTTGATACGGTTTGTAAATACCGGTCAATATTCCTAGTTTGGAATTTTTACTCATTATAGCAATTATTTTCATTAGCAAAAACAGGGTCATGTTTATCGCTTATAATCGGTTTCATTGTATTCAGCTAGCACAATACAATTTACTTTTAAAAGATATTTTCGATTCTAGAGGAAGTTAGTAATCGTTGTTGCTCGTTGGTCATTCATTGTAGCATCGACAACACCTTTGATGTCGCGTAAAATTTTAAATGTTGACCACACAAGAGATGGACCATAGTCGCAAAATTCAAGATCAAATCTGGATTCAGGAAATTTAGAAATGAAGATATCAAAGCATCTGATGAACTAAATCCAAAATAGAATCTTTCTGCTTTCGAATACTTGCAAGAGCTTGAATCCAGAGATAGATATATACGGTCTTCAGAATATAGGTTCACAAAGCAAAATTCAACCATTAATCTTCGTCTCGTTAGCTGCAGTGAAAGAAGTTGATGTCACAGAATTAGAAAAGAAAATAACTTGGTTATGCCTTATAAATATTTGACTATTTCTCGTTGTACATGCATGCAATATTATTTATGTCGAATAAGTGTTTTTTTTTCTTCAGGTAAGCGATGGAACGAACACATATCTCACCAGAAATTGCTTGTGATGAGGGACATTATAATCATAATATGCACAGGCATTTTACACTTAAAATTACTCACTCTCCAATGAATTTAAGGAAGATCAATTTATAACCGACACACTGGTCGTTTTGAATTTTGTCGAGTAGTGTACGCTCTCCATTATGTTCTTCAGCCATAGGGGTGAATGTTAAATTTATATTTCGTTTGATATGCGAAGATTATTGAGTTTGTAATGCCATATCGTTAATTATTCATTTATTACAATGCACATATGAAACGTTGTGAACTTTGAATTACAAGTTGCTATTAAAGTTTAATGTATTAGCATATATCTAGAGATTTTTCAGAACTCATTCTTATTACCAGTTTGGTTTTATTGTAGCTGACAAAAGTTGGCAGAGTTATCTATATGTACATGTGTCTGTACATGTGGTGGAGCCACAGATGTAGACGTAGCTAATTTAAGGGTGTATACGTATGACTGTACATGTGGTATATCCGTGAAGGGTGCGAACGGTCGATGCAAGTCTGGGCCAACCCCAAGGACTCGGTGAAACTGCGGTTTATCCGTTTATGAATCGTACGACCGTAAAAGGGTCAAGAAGCATATGTTTGTTCCAATTGTTGTTTCAGTTGAGTACATTTTCATTAACATGAGATTATGTTGAATCTTCGTTTTATTCCAGGAGATTCACGTGAATCTCACTTACTTATTATATTATTTATTTACAGTGCAGAACATTTGAAACATATTTGAATACCTTGAGATTGTTTGAATCTTAATCATAGTCCATAAGTGAAATTATGTGAATCTCTCTTACAGTGCATACTATTATTTGAAACGTATATGAAAACCATGAGGTTTGTTGAATCTGTATTTCGGATTGATAGCATACTGTCGGTTTATTTCAATGTTTGAATGTTTGTGTAGAGTGATTGGATCAATCGTATGTTGAGAGTGCGTGAAAATCGTTGTATTGATGCATCATATATTTTTCTTTATTAATTAATTTCATAAATTTCCATCTTTCACACATTGTGTTTGAGTTATTCATTTAATCCAAAACCCACTCGGTTTCTATTATGCAACAGTAGACGTACATAAATTTTTATGTCTCACGTGATTGAAAAAAATAGATCAGAATTATGTCACGAATGATCGATAAAAAAAGACTATTAATGTACGTGTAAGACAATTAGAAACAATTACGGCTATTAAAAATAAAAGTAGCGGCCTTAGCGAAAGTGGAAAGTGAAAGTTGAAGAATGTGTAGTAAAACGTGTAAAGTATACATGAATTACTGTTACCGAAACGTCTTGGTAGCATATATATATATATATATGGTTATTGAATCATAAGGTTTAGACCAGCTGGTAATTGAGCCCACAATGGTAACGTAAATATCAAGGACTTTTATTAGTCACATGTACATCAATCTACCAGACAATGTGGCTTATGTTAATTTACCACATGTTGGTCTTTGTGACAACTTTCTTACATATTTATAAGAAAGATTAAATGCAAGAGAAATAAGAAACAATACACAAAACTATCACTTACAGATCATTTCAAAATTTTAGTAAAGAACAATTTCTCTGTGACCTATATAAAGTTCCATGGGATATAATACAAACTTTAGATGAAGCTCTGATGGTGTGGACTTACTTATTTATGGATGTGGTCTCTAAGGATGCATCACCGAAAGTACAGTGAGTAAAGTATGAAATTGACTTACTAATAAAATCCTAGTTGCTACGAAGACATGTGTCAAATTGAAGGCTATGGGATACCATGTACAATATAATGTTTGGAAAAATAGAATAACATGTATGATTATAAAAGTAAACAAACTTATTATCAATTGATGCTTGAAACTCTTCATTGACCTTATATGGGGAACACACAAAAAGATCAGACAAATACAATTCACTCACTTCTCGTAAATGGCAACAATATCACTAATGACACTGACACTGCAAATATTTTTAATGATTTGTTAACTAACATTACCACAAAATTAAAGGAACCTGTAATAGAAAACAACTTAAATGAACTGAAACAGGCTTTAGACAAAAATATTCATATTTGACTGCCTTGGTCTCTCTAACTGATAAATGGCTTCAAACACTTGAACAAGGTCAAATAATAGGATCTGTATTTGTAGATTTCATGAAAGTTTTTGACATGATGGATTATGAAATACTTTTGAAGAAGCTGAAGTTTTGCCAATGTGATGAAAGTACAGTTAGATGGTTTAGTTCATACTAACATGAGATATTTAATGATATATGAGATATATAACATATTTATATAATGTTCTGTCTGAATATGGAACAATTAGATGCGGAGTACCACAAGGGTCAATTCTAGGTCCATTACTATTTATAGTTTTTATTAATGAATTAACTCTTTTTAGTATGGGACTTAATTTTATCTACAACTTACAGGCAGTTTTTCTTCTTCCAGAATCGGGTCTATTGTGGAAGCCTTATGTAATACATATTAACATATCAAGTTGCTGTTGATACAAAGTAACTACATGTATAAAAAAAAATATGTGTAAATATGAACCTGAACATCAGCACATTTTCCCCACTACATGATATATATTATTATGTTTACTTTTTGATTTATAAATATGCTTATACAAACATATTTATGCAATTAATATGGGTAGATAAATATGTGGACGAGGAATACTAATCATGCATATATAGTTAAAAGTGCACAGACATCTATACTGATAGAGAAATGTATTAAAAAGCCCCACGTTTTTAAGAAAGAGAGGACAGGGGAAAGAGTTTTGTAAAAGACCTTGAATTAAATAATTATTTAACAACCAATAACAGAATGTGTTGATTTACTTTGATATGGCTTAATACATAACTTTGTTCTTAATCTACTTTTCCATGTAAGTGGACGTGCATATTTAGGTATCCATCCACAAAATAAAACAAAATCAAACTAAGTGTGAATCATCAAATTAGTGTAATCTGGGGAATGTTGTGTCTGCTCAAGTCTGCTTCCACTTCCACATAAAAAATCAGCATCTAGTCATTTTCAAATCAGGGACATTCATCAAATTATTTGACATCTTTTTTTGACAATGAGTTGAAAAATCTTAAATTTTATTCATTTAACTGCAGTAAATATGCACTGGTCTCTTGCCATTAACACATAAATAACGCACCAAAACCTTGTGAGTTCTAAATTTGTGTAATATTAATCATGCTTATGATGAAATTATCCCCTTGGTTAATTGTTCCAGACTATTTGCATACAAACCTATTTGCATACAGAATATTTGCATACAAACCTGTCAAAGAAATCTTAAAAGATATATTATTAATAATTAATATGGCATGACACTAACATTGGTGAGATGCTTCAAGTAATCTTTGATTTTTGAACCAGTAAGGAGATAAACAGCCAGAAGTAGGTATAGGATATGAAAATTGAAATACCAGTTTTTGAATGAAGTTATTTTTCAATGGAGATGCATCCAAAAATGATAAAAATTCAGTCTCAACTGTCTCTGTGATGCAGCGTAGTGTAGCATACTTTTGTGACATGAAAGGAGTGGGAGGTGGACAATTCTCAAAACGCAATTTTGTCAATTTTTAGAAAAACATGGTCCTACTTAATTTCATGAAAATGAAGAGTCTACAACTCTGGATTGTGCCAGAAAACATGTTTATAACTTCAGTTTTAATTAGGACAAACAATAAAAGCCATACCAAATCACACGTGTCATCAGCTTGCTGCGGAATGTGTGTACCCTTTTCCCGAATCCATATTTATTTTCATGAAATCTAACACAACTGTTGGACATTCATGACAACCGTTTCATGTTTGTATAAATTGCTTGTATAAATTATTTCAACAGAATATTGCCATGTTTAATAAATACTAAAAAATTGGAAATTTGTGAAACAACCCCATATCATTGTTACATCATTCTTTGTCATTATTTTGAATAGAGCTTTCTAAGACTAAATTCATACAGATATAATCTTGCCATGACACCGTTCATTTAAACATAATTTAAAAGAGAAGACATAAACACTTTTTTTGCTTCTCTGAATGAAAGTCAATAAAGATATAAATATGAAATAACTTCTAGAAGTTATTAAATCGAGTTTTCTACACTAACCCCATTCACCAACAATGGGGTCAATGCGCAAAATATTTGAGGGATAATTTGGCCTACACACCGGTCATTGCTACAGATATGGCTGAAACGACCAGATAGGACTCCTGAATTGAGACTTCGTACGGTAAATAGAGGTTACTCAGAAATATGAAATATACATGGATATATTCCAAATTGTTGGAAGCTTAAGACCTACAGTGTTTATTAGTAATACCTCCTCTTAATGTATGAAAATAAAACTTTTAAAATTTTCAACGCTTCGCAAAAATACTTTTTTTTTTCTTCCATGGGCCGCTTAATACCATAAACAAGTATTTGGATATGTATTCTGTTGGATTCCAATGATTTTAAATTCAAACGATCCAAATTTATCTCAAAATATGCCGTAACAGCAAACCACTGTTCTGGAACCAAAGCGGCATCAGAAAATGGGAAGTCAGAAACGGTTATTTCCCCTGCCAGTCCTATACCTACCAGAAGCTACTTTTAACATCTAAAGGCGCTAAATTCAGCGAGTGCCAGATATGTGCAGATACTAAGATTAAAATGTAACTTATAAAATATAAACATTTACTCCTTATTTTTGACTGACCTTGATTGAAAAAAATGGAAACCACATATATCATAGACAAAATAAACGGTGACGAGTTATGTAAAAGATGAATGCAGTGCTGAGGAACACTAAATAAAGGTAATGATATACGATGATGTACATACTCTCATAAGATTTCTGGGCATAAAAATACAGAATTTGATAAATTACAAACTAACCATTGGCCTTTATCAAAGAAAGAGTTTGCACAGGGATACAGTATTACATTTTACCCTGGCAGCCAACATTAATTAAAATATCTCTGATTTCACTCTCACAGTCTTGCCCATGCCTTGCAAACTTGAGCTTACCCAAGCCAAAATTGAACTTGTCTCAGGATTTAGGGAAGTGGATTTGTAAATCCAAGAATATATACACTCTGATGAAACAATTCCTAATAAAACTTCACAATTAATTATTGTTTCTATTAAACATCTGGTACATTTTGATACCTCTACCTTCACCAAATATGTTATCACTGTATCCTTATGTGCTTCTTCTGATACCCACTTCAAACGAACCTTCCATTTCATGTCACACTTGAATGGGGTTTCTTTTGCAGTATACATCCATGTGTGCTTTTTTGGATCTCTCATCTAAGTAAATCTGCATATTTCACATTTGTTTCTTTCTCCAGTATGAATCTGCACATGGTTATTTATAGTCCCACTGCGACTATACATTGTATTACATATTCCACCAGTATGAATCGTCCGACTGAATATTTAATCACATACTCACACTTACATATGTTATCTCCAATATGAATTCTCATGTGTAGTCAATGCCAGCGCCGGTACAAGGCATTTCGGTGCCCTAGGCGAGATCAGATATCTGGCGCCCCCTTCCACTCACTTCCTCCCCCACCCACCCATCATGAAATAAACCCTTAGCCCAGCGCCCTAGGCGATTGCCTAGTTTGCCTAGTGGAAGCGCCAGCCCTGGTCTATGCCTGTAACTATGACTGTTTTATTTACACACTTCACACTAAAATATTTTTTCTCCGTGTGCATCCTCATCTGCTGTTTTTTAGTTCTACTGTCAGTAAACATTTTATCACGTGCTTAACATTCATATTGTTTCTCTCAGGTATGTATCCTCATGTGTTGTTTTAGATTTCCATGCTGACCAAACATTTTATCACACACTTCACATTTAAATGGTTTCTCTCCAGTATGTATCCTCATATGCAGTTTCAAGTTTCCACTTTGACTAAACATTTTATCACACACTTCACATTTAAATGGTTTCTCTCCAGTATGCATCCTTATATGCAGTTTCAAGAGTCCACTTCGAACAAACATTTTATCACACACTTCACACTTGAATGGTTCCTCTCCAGTATGTATTTTTATATGGTCTTTAAGATAACCACTGTAACTGAACATTTTATTACACACTTCACCCTTGAATGGTTTTTTTCCCAGTATGAATACTCATATGGTGATTTAGACTTCCACTGTGACTAAACATTTTATAACATAATTTACACTTCAATAGTTTTTCTCCAGTATGTATTCTCATGTGCAGTTTTAAATTTTCACTGAGACTAAACATTTTATCACACACTTCACACTTAAATGTTTTTTCTCCAGTATGCATTCTCATGTGCAGTTGCAAATTTCCACTCTGATTAAAGCTTTTATCACACACTTGGCATTTAAACGTTTTTTCTAAATTGTGCATCCTTTTGTGCAGTTGTAATACTCCACTCTAAACATTGCTCATACACTTCACACCTAAATGGTTCATCTCCAGTAAGTAAAAGTAGCAGTCTGTGTTTCCATTGACTTCTTCATTCCGCTGGTATATGGTCACATGTGCTCATTCGTTTTTGTTATTGTTGTGTTTTCTTTTTTTACTGTAGCTAAACTGTTCATTTGTCTTCGATCTTAAATTGTGTTTCTTAATTACTCATTCTTAGGTGCAAACCCAATTCAACCAACATCACATTTTAATGTTTTTTTTTTTTACTATTGACTGTGTATACCACCCCACTCCCTAACGATTTCCTTAATGTTTATCTTGAATGTGATAACAAGTGTACAGAACTTAGTCGATTAATTTGTTAATTTATAATTTCTAACCTGACTATGACCAGTCAGTCTACAATATGGCGTTATCTGCGGGTTAACGGACTTTCATACCACAGGAGTCTGACGTTTTATCAATAAAGTACGGCGAAATCTCTGACAACACCAATTACCTTAATCGGTAACATAAATAAACCCTTCACTCGATTCGACTTTTTCTCACGAGACTTTTATCGCTTCAGAATCGCAAGAAGACTGAAAAATTACATATGCATTCAGAAAACAGTGACGTACCAAAGCATAACTCTTAAATGACCATGTCCTGGACCCAATCGGCGAATTAGCCTTTATTTTCACCATTACGGTCACAATCCCTTTCTAGCAAATCAATCTGACGGAAGTAGCCCAAAACTACCAGTGCTACGATATACAGTAAATAGACTTACTGAGAGCATATTTAGATTAACACCGTACTATCAATGTTTACTGTGTACTACGTCATCAAAGGTTGTTGATTAAAGCTACCACATGAAACATGGTGTCAGATGTGAAACCAGACAATATTTTCACCAAATGCAGGCTGAATTAAACGTTGTCGACATCAGGAAGGAATCGGGTATACACAGGAATATACGGACTACGTGACTGTTAAACAAATCCTGGATCTATCGTGTTTTAATACCGGAATCGAGCGTTTTGTGACTTGTGATCGTCGTCCTCGTGTTTCCCGCGAAACTTCACGGTTGGCTGACCCGCTTCAAGATGGCTTCAGGCAAACTTCCAGTGCCTTTTCCAATGGAAGTGAAGGGTAATCTAAGGGATAACTGGACTTTCTTTGAATCTCAATGGGACAATTATGAGATAGCAACAGGTCTGGATAAAAAAGAAGACAATATTCGCGCGGCTACTCTGTTGAGTGTTATGGGCAGAGAGTGCTATCGAATTTTTCAACATTTAGATATTCCGGACGACGATCGGAAGAAGGTGAGTACAATACTCAAAGCACTAAAGGAACATTTCATTCCAAAGACAAACGTCATATATGAACGATATGTTTTCAATACATCCGATCAATTACAAAACGAAGGTGTAGACGTCTACGTTACCAGGCTTAGGGGTCTCTCCAACTCATGTGAATTTGGCACGCTACAAAGCCAAATGATAGAATAGTGTTAGGCACCAGAGACAGTGGAGCAAGGTCACGCATGCTTCGTGAACCGGACTTAACACTTGAGAAAGCGGTAGACATGTGTAGAGCTAGCGAGATAGCAGATAGCCAAATGAGGAAACTTTCTTCTACCGAAGAAGTGAACTATGCGTCGAAACAAAAAGTCAAACATGAAAAAAAGAAGCGTACTTCAGAAATGGAAGAACAGAGTAACTGTCGGTACTGTGGTGGAACACACGCCAAGCGAGAATGTCCAGCGTATGGAAAGGTGCGCTCAAAATGCAAGAAAAAGAACCATTTTGCAAAAGTCTGTCTTCAAAGCTCGAGACCAAAAGTTAACAGTGTAGAAGAAACGGACAGTAGTAGTGATGAGTCAATCTATACACTGAATGCCCTTACCGATAAGCAGTGGTTTGTAAACGTAACCATGTCAATGCCGAACACTCCCAATAAGATGTCAATCAAGTGTCAAATAGACACTGGTGCGTCATGCAACGTAATATCAACCAGTGTTCTATCACGCATAGCAAAACAGAAAAAGCCAAGAATGGTGCCAACAAAAACGAAGCTGAAATTATATGATGGGAGCACATTATTACCAGTTGGAAAATGCGTAATTAAATGTACTGTAGGTCAAGTAACAAAAAAACTGGAATTTCATGTTGTCGAGATTGCCGGCAAAGATGCTTCAACATTATTGTCAGCAGCAGCTAGCGTAAAGTTGGGCATCATCACTGTAAACGTGGTAAACAGTGTGGTGCAAACTACCGAGACAATACTAACCAAGGAAGTCATTTTGGAAGATTATAGTGATGTGTTTGATGGCCTTGGATGCCTACCATGGACATACAGCATTGAAATAGATAAAACTATAAAACCGGTTCAGCATCAGCCTAGACGGGTACCAGTTGCCCAGAAAGCAGAAGTGAAAGCAGAAATCGAACGACTAGTGACCAAAGGGATCATTACAAAAGTGGTGGAACCTACTGACTGGATTAGTAGTATGGTGGTTGTAAGAAAGCCCAAAAAGCTCAGGGTGTGTTTGGATCCTAAAGATCTTAACAAAGCCATAAAGCGTTCCAAGTACATGATGCCGACAATTGATGACATTCTTCCTAAAGTGTCAAAAGCCAAAGTATTTACAGTTCTTGATGCAAAGGATGGATTTTGGCAAGTAAAACTTGAAGAAAAAAGTAGCTACCTTACAACATTCTGGACTCCATTTGGCCGATATAGGTGGTTACGTCTCCCTTTTGGAATTTCGTCGGCACCAGAGGAATTTCAGCGCAGACAACACGATGCTTTAGAAGGGCTACAAGGTACTGAAGTTATCGTGGACGATATTTTGGTATATGGTCAAGGCGAAACCATGGAAGAAGCCATAAGAGATCATGATGAGAAACTTGTTAGTGTTCTAGAGCGAGCAAGAGCGGTAGGATTAAAGCTGAACAAGGACAAACTGAAGCTTCGACAAACTGAAGTAAGTTACATGGGCCACATACTCACGTCCAGTGGTATACGTCAAGATCCAAAGAAGATACAAGCAATATTAGACATGCCGAAGCCAACCGACGTAAAAGGGGTACAGCTCTTTATTGGACTAGTGACATATCTTTCCAAATTCTTACCACATTTGTCAGAAGCATGTGAACCGTTGCGAAGATTGAAAACAAAAGATAAATTGTGGTATTGGCAATCACAACAAGAAGAAGCCTTTGCCACCATAAAGCGACTAGTAACTGAGCAACCAGTGCTTAGATACTATGATTTGGAAGACGAAGTAACTCTACAATGTGACGCGAGTGAAGCAGGGCTTGGAGCAACATTGCTTCAGAATGGACAACCAGTTGTATTTGCCTCAAGAGCGTTAAGCACTGCAGAAAAACATTATGCACAGATCGAGAAAGAGTGCTTAGCAATAGTATTCGCGTGTGAACGGTTTGAACATTATATATATGGTCGTTCTCAAGTCACTGTTCATACAGATCACAAACCTCTAGAAACAATCTATGGAAAACCACTGTTAAATGCGCCAAAGAGGTTACAACGTATGCTCTTAAGACTGCAGAAATACAGTTTATGTCTTCAATACACAAAAGGTACCGAGATGTACATAGCCGATACATTATCTAGAGCATTCTTACCAACAACATGGAAGGACAATGATGACACTATTGAAGTTTTCAGCATTCAACAGCAGAAGCTTGACCAAGATCTATCAGTAATTAACTTTGCCGAAACAGTTAATGTGACTGAACAGCGTTTTAAGCAAATTCAAGTACATTCATACCAAGATGAAGCGTTACAAACACTAAAATCAGTTATTCTGGCAGGATGGCCAGATCCAAAGAGGAAGTACCTGCCATAATTCGTGAATACTGGACGATTCGAGATGAATTAGCAGTCCAAAACGGGGTGGTTTTCAAGGGAGCTAGACTAATAATGCCAAAGACACTTCGCAGTGAAATGCTTACGCGAATACATGCAAGTCACATGGGGGTCGAGTCATGTCTAAGGAAATCTCGCGACACACTCTTCTGGCCAAATATGAACAGTGAAATTCGCGATCATGTTGAAAAATGTAGCGTATGTAATGAATACAGTGCAAACCAACAGAAAGAGACGCTTATGACACATGATATTCCAGACAGGCCCTGGAGCAAGGTGGCCATTGATATTTTCACATTTAGGCAGTCAGACTACTTAGTTACAGTTGACTACTATTCAGATTTCTGGGAATTGGACTTATTACCAGACACAACCTCAGCTGCTATAATTAATTGTCTGAAAGGTCATTTTAGTAGGCACGGCATTCCAGATACTCTGATATCAGACAACGGTCCTCAGCTGTGTAGTGTGGAATTCAGTAAATTCTCACAACAATGGGAATTCGACCATGTCACATCATCACCGTACCATAGCCAGTCAAACGGAAAGGCAGAGTCAGCTGTCAAAATTGCGAAGGGGTTAGTAAAAAAGGCCACTAAAAGCAACATGGATATTTGGAAGGCTATCCTCGACTGGAGAAACACCCCAACAGAAGGAATGGACAGCAGTCCAACGCAACGTTTAATGTCCAGGCGAACTAGACACACATTGCCAATTTCAGACGAGCTTCTAAAGCCGAAAGTAGTAGAAAACGTGCGACAGAAGAAAATGCTGAAACACCAGCAGTCCAAGTTCCAGTACGACAAAGGAGCAAAGGACTTGCCAGAGTTGGTGATCGGACAATCTGTCCATATGGCGCCTCTACCAAATGATCGAGAGAGAAAATGGCGGCTCGGAACCTGTATGTAACAACATTCACCACGATCATATGTAGTCGATGTAAATGGGCATCTACACAGAAGGAACCGAAAGTACATCAGGGCTACATCAGAAGCCATTCCGGAGCCAATTATCAGTGATCCAAGTGTTTTCAATGATCAAAAGTGTGTAGAAAAAACAGCTTATGAAGAGCAAAGTGCAAGTGAATCTAGTGTCAAGTCTAGTAAAAATACAGCCACTAGTGAAGAAGTAAATATGGGTGGCAAAAGTTCTCAGTGTAAAGAAAATTCAATTCATGTGGAATCATCGCCCAAACCAAAAGCAGTGAGCGGACATCCTGTGGTCAATCTCGAAAACTCATACAAATCAACAAGGACCAGAAACATTAAACCGCCAAAGAAATATGAAGATTTTGTCTAAGTACGTGTACTTAGAAATAGACTAGTTAAGTTAGTTATAGTTAGACATGAGTCAAGTTCTTTAAGTTGTATTATCATACACAGAGAGTATTTTTTTTTTTTCATCTACTGTCAAAATTGCAGTCTCGATGAGTGGTGAAAGTTAAAATCACATATGCCTACTGACTTATACTGTTTTATGTTCAGATTACTTTTAATGGTATAAGTTACCTGGTACATGTACAAAGTTTTGTTATTTCTTTGTTTTTTGTGAAAGAAGGAAGGATGTTACGATATACAGTAAATAGACTTACTGAGAGCATATTTAGATTAACACCGTACTATCAATGTTTACTGTGTACTACGTCATCAAAGGTTGTTGATTAAAGCTACCACATGAAACAACCAGTTTCTACCCTGCAGTAAATATGCGTTAGTGTCTAAAAGTTGTACCGAACACGGCGCAGAATCTCTGTTATCTTTGAATATTAGGAAAATTTAGTGATGACGTCATCAACCGTTATTTCTACTATCCGAACTTTACATATTTCTGATCTGGAAATTTAAATATAATTATAAAATCTGAAATAAAAAGCAATATAAGATAAACATTTTATCTTGTGAAATTAATTTCATCATGTTATTCAGCATATTTACTGCAGGGTAGAAACTGGTAGAATGGGCTACTTAGTAGTTCTGATTCAGGAAGACCAAAATGGTTTTGATCATCCTGTGCGTTATTTTTCTAAAAAAATTAAATAAGCATCAAAGAAATTATTCAAACCACAGGTGGACAGTCAGCAATGGAGGTCGTATCATCACCAACATACGCTTTGCAGACGACATTGGCAGGCAGTGAAGACAAGCTTGCCACCTTTGAGAGGAACCTGGATGAACCATCTTCCAGATTTGAAACGGATATAATTACCGAGAAGACATAGCTGATGACAACAAATGGCAAACAAATCTCAACTAAGTTTAAAGGCAGGGCACAGGAACTGTAAACAGTGGGCCAGTTCAGATATCTTGGTTCCATAATCACCGAAGAGGGATGAAGAGCAGAAATTTTGTGACAAGAAGCTCCAAAAATGGCAGCTATGTCAAAGCTAAAACCCAGCTGGAGAGACAAAAAATATATTGTTGGAAACTAAATTTAGACTATTGAGAGCACTAGTAATCTCTATCGTTTTGTACTCATGTGAGATCTGGACCCTGACAACAGAATTACAACGAAGAAGCCAGGTACTTGAAATGTAATGCTACAGAACCATCCTAGGCATCACTTACATGGACCACATCACAAATGAGGAAGTGAATAACACCATCAGGCACAAAGTAGGCCATTATGAAGACCTCATCACCACTGTCATAAATAGAAAGCTGAAATGGTATTACCAAGTTACTAGAGCCAACAGTATATCCACAACAGTACTGCAGGGCAGCGTCCAGGGTGACAGAAGGAGAGGTAGACAGAGAAAAATGACAACACGAATTACCCTAATCGGTAACATAAATAAACCCTTCACTCGATTCGACTTTTTCTCACGAGTCTTTTATCGCTTCAGAATCGCAAGAAGACTGAAAAACTACACATATACATTCAAAAGATAGTGACGTTCATGAGGATCTCATTAAGAATGGTCTATATGACCTAAAATGTAGAGTGCAAATCAATGAAAACTAGCAGGTAATATGTTTGAATGTATTTGTTTTGTCATGAATGAGAATGATATATAAATGTTTGCTAATTATATGTCTGTCTGCAGTCTACATACTAGAAATACATTATTCATTCTGGACGGAATAGAGTGAAGATTTATTCTTTCTACTTCACAAGCTTTTGACAAACTTTACAACAACAAACCCTTTGACAATAACACGGACATTATCTCCAAAACGTGGTTCACAAGGACTGTTGGATACCTCATTAATGCACAACATGTTGGAAAATTTCATACACAGAAATTTACCCTTGATCAGAGATTAACAAGTTTTTCAAGGTCATAAAGTGGGAAAGAAATTTGCCCTGGTTTTTACCTTAGTTTTAGTTTTAATATTTCTCAAAGGAAATGCTTCTGGAAATCTTGTAGACGCATACATTGTGTTCAACAAATATTGGTTGCCTGACTTGGTCTGAGGTAAGAGACTGATTATATCTTCTGATTATATTTTCGTAACACATGATCAATGTGACACGAGCTACGGTATTTAGAGACATCAGTTTTAATTTTCGGCCAAAACAAATAAGTTTGAATTTTGTGATAATCATCATTGGCTCCTAAATGAGCAGGCAATGGAGTTTCGTTTGCTTAAAATTAGAATTTTATGTCGATATGACTTTGGAACAGGAACTATTGGGTTAGTGTTCAGCAATGAAGGAAAAAATGGAGCAAACTTTCCTATAATGTCCACTGATTCCCAAATATTTCATCCGTTCTTATTACCGATAGAGACTGGAAATTTAGAGATATCCTCGACCTTAACATCTACAGGTTAACTTGACAGTGTTCCACAATATGTCCGAAATATATAACACATCCACGAAATATACTCACTTTTACTTAAATTAGTTGACAAATTTACATCACGGAGTAGATCAAAGAATTTCCGTTTCCATGTGATCTTTCCAAGCGTTGCTGTATATGATGTTGATGTACACATTATATTTATCTGGACCATGTATTATTATGTTCATTAAACTCTGGAATGTTGACAGAGAACTTTTCAAACTAAACGGCATCCCTTTATACTAATACAATCAAGTTTCGATTGTAGAAGCCGAAATTCCTTTTGCTCATTCCACAAGTGGAATTTGCCCAAACTCTTTGAAAAGGTCAACCTTGGTGACATTTTGCATTTCCAATTTTGTCAATGCAATCATCCCCTCTTGACACTGGAAATGAATTCGTTTTGGCGACACTATTCACTTTTCAATAGTTACATTCGGAAAGTATTGTCTGCTTATATTATGAGCTCCAGTTACATTTACATGGTTCAATGAAATCATTCTCCAGTAATTCACTTTTTCCCCAAATATTCTTGTTTTGGAGGAATCGTCCTGAATAAACGCTGTTTTACTGTTGTAGAATCTACAATTTCAACACCATGGTAAAATGTATTGTTATAACATCTTTAAACAATATTCATATAATGGTTGCCCTTTACTTGAGAATGTAGATGTTAATGCTTTTGGTCCAGATAACTGAATACTAATATTTCTAAATTACGACAATCGGGTGAACCAAAGTCACCGAAGTCTGAATAGATGCCATCGTTAAAATCCATGCTGTGTGTACGGGTAAATTAATTGAATGATTAAAATGTAGATCTCTATAATCATACTCTTTAAACATATTTACATGACAAACTTGTTTATGCTACCGGGTCTCAGTGGTGTTACTGATATAATTTAAGTCACTTACTGTCTTTTCAGATATATCAGCACCATATATTTGAAAATATATTACATTTTAGTGTTATGTATTCATTGTTTGTGACTTTAAGGTTCCTGTTACTTTGATGTAACAATGGGAAAAAGAAAACTGGGATAACTATTTTATATTAAAATTATATACAAGCTCCTTTTCGTTTATAGTAAGATGTCAAATTTAATTCCTGTATTAAGGTGAGATTTATTTCATATTAGCCTGTTCGTTGTGGACACATCCAAGTCATTCCCTGTACACAGGACTTGTTAGAGCTTTAGATATGTAACTATGGAACCTCCTAAATGAATGAAGGCTTTATTATTTTTATTATAAAATAAAATTTTATTCAGGTTTTTTCTCTTGTTTCTTAACTGTACAGGTTTTTTTAAAGGTCTTACGTTTTCAGGTTCATATTCCCCTCCATTTTGGTAAATCATATTGGTTAGGTATTCTTTAATTCCTTCCCTAAAAGCAGTTCTAGAAGTTGTGTAACCTCCATCCTGTGAGCATTATAGTTTTTTTTTTAGTTATATAATTTGGAATCGTTATTATGTTGTTCTGATTATTTTTAAATGGATTCATATGATCAAATTATGAACGAAATTTGATTATCTTATAATTTATAGATCTGTACGTGATCTCTCTCTCTCTCTCTCTCTCTCTCTCTCTCTCTCTCTCTCTCTCTCTCTCTTGCCTGTTTTCACCTACGTTTGTTTTGTATTTTCTGAGTTTTCAAGGTCCTTTCTCACTTTTTTGTCTTTCACTCTTTTTTTCTTCTGTTCCTTACTAGTTTCCTCTCTCGTAGCTTCTTATGGAGACATTTCTGTTTTGAATTCTACGTTACTTATGTTATATCCCCTTTTGTTGGTTTGTAGACTTTGTTTCTGGTTGTTTCATGAGGCTTATTGAGTCCATCTTTCTGCTGTTATATCGTCTTAGGGTAGACGGTCTGATCACTTCGATATATTTATGATTTTATTTCCGTTCCATCTCTGCGTCTTTATCTTCTGTCTATTCGATTTTGGACATTTCCTCGAAGCTTTATCTGTTATTGCACATCTGTTACGTTTCTGATGGCATTTGCACCCTCTGTAACAGCTTTTTACATAAACCCCGTTTAAATAGAAGAAGGCATTTATTTTTCTTGACTGCTCTTTGTCAATCAGCTTACTTTCTTTTGTACTGGTGGCAATATAGTGTCATTCTGAAGGCATATCGTTTTTTCAAAAGAATGTTCCGAGGCAGTATCTTTTTGATATTTTTTGTTATCGGCTGTGGTTCTACTATCATGGCCATTTTACTTTTTATTATTATGGGTCCATATGGCAATATTTTAGTTTGTTTTCTTGTTGTTGGGGGGAGGTATTTAATATATATAGCCCTTCTATTGTGTTTGTTTAGGACCTGGTCCATCAGGTTTGCCAATATTTCTGTCAATGTGGGTCTCTCTTGCAGAGGGTTACCTGAGATATCAATCCGATGCGTTCGCTCACACACTTGGTCCACAAGTGTTTGGCATTCCGCTGTCTCTACCATATAAGTATTGCAGTAATGTTCTGGTACTGGCATTTTAATAATATTTGATTGAAGTATTTCCACAATTTTATTTTTCCTGGTTATTTCTCATAGTCTTAGAGTGTTGTAGAAGAGTACAAACACATTGAAAAAATATGTGTGCACATGAAAAGCAATATGGATATATTCCTGCTTGCATACATACATACATACATACATACATACATACATACATACATACATACATACATACGTGTCAAGTAAATGTTTATTTATTTATTTATTTATTTTTTTAGTAGTAGTAGTTATGGAGAGCCATTAGTATGACATAGGCAATATTGTGAGAACATTCAATCTTGTAAATCACTCACTTCCCTTTTGTGTAAACTTAACAAATGCCTTACGGCGTACAAGAAGTTCTTTAAAAGGCTACTTTTTATGCCCCTCAAAGTTAGTTCTGTATCATGTATCTTAGTGATTGTTTGTGAAATGTTGTCAGCAATTCCTATTACAAAAGCTCTTTATTTGTAAAGCGCTATACGATTGTCAAGTATGGTCCACACGTTTCTGGTCAGGTGTCGTTCCATCAGTGCTTTATAACTGTGATATGCGACCAAAGAGATTTATTTTACCAGCACTCATATTTGTGAAGTGCTGGCAAATAAACTCTTTAAAATACGCAGATAAATGAGAAGCGGGACCAATGATATTTATTCCAGCACTGCTTAATGCTTGATTGGGGCCAAGGAGTATTATTCCTTTCATTTGTGTATTTATTTCTTTATGTTACTTGCATTAGCCACATTGGCAATGCCATTGCTTTGGCATCACCCCTCCCCTGTATCCTTATTTGAGTTAGCTCCTTCAAAGTTGGCATTTTTACCTAATGTAAGAGTTACTGATAGAAATCCAACGAGTTTGTGTGTTTTGCTGGGAGTTAAATTCTCGTTGCCTAGAGCTTTTAACATTTAACTTTGTTTCATCCTTTTTTACAAGGACAAATGATTTAGGCGCATGAGTGCTCACAGTTACGTGCCTTTACTACCTAAATGGCTTAGATTCCTGCTTGGAACGAACAACCCCCTAAACTGTTATTTATATGCCATCTATTCCCAAAAAGATACCGGCAAGATAATAGTGATTTTGAACTAAAATTACTGCTTTGAGAACATTCTCAGTGTTAATCATAATGAATTGTCCCTTTTTGGCTTGTGCAGAATTTTAAAATTATTTTGATACATTAGAAAAGATTTTCTTCTGCGAATGAGCTATGTCGGAACTAAGAGTACATTATAAATGTATCACTTTATTACCAACGTTATCCAGTATAAACATTATGCACACATAGTTACCTGTACTTGTCCAAGGGAAATGATTTCGCGAAGTACAGATATTAAGTTTGCTTGCAGTTTTCTCCCTTTGTACTGTACACGAGGGAACTCGTCTTAATAAGATGAAAAAATACAAGGATAACAAGTTGATGATGTTAATAACACTGCTGCTGTTGTTGTTGTTGATGATGATGATGAAGATGATGATGATGATAACACTTTAGTAACAGCACTCATAAGTAAGACTAATAATAAATAATAAAGTGTTTCAGATTTTGTTTAAAAATGTTTTGACCTCTGTTAATCAGTACAAGTATTGTTACCTTATTATAACCAATTGGATTAGAAATAAATGTAATTTATTTTGTTCTGCATTCCAGTTTTCATTAAAATACTTAAAATTGAAAAGACTTTAAATTAAAATCCAAATTCTGATAAAAATGAACCTGACATGCCAGTGCTTGGAGATTATGCTCTTCATGACACGACTAATATACACGATTCTAATGCGTAATAACTTGTTTTTAGTAGTTAAAATGCTAAGACAGAACATGTTTATAACAGTATCATTGTAGTAGTTTTAAGCCAGCTGCAAAGAGCTCTTCGAGAGAACTAACAAACTAATGTCAAATAACAAATGTACATCACATCCAACTACCATCTCTCCAGTAGACCTTCCGGACCTATTTGCAAATTTATTCCGTGACAAACTATAAACAATCAGAGATACGCTGGACAACACAATTTCAATTGACTCTTCTTCACCTTACAGTTACGATACATAATTTCAGCTGTAACCCTTAGGAGCATTTGCACCTATCTATAATGATTTAGTACGGACAATCTTCATGAAGAATGCACCAAAGTCATGTGAACTTGATCCAATTCCAGCATCACTGCTGCTTGAGTGCTTAGACCCACTATTGCCATCACTAACTGATGTTATTAATATCTATCTCTCATCGGGGGAAATCCCATCATTTTTCAAAACTGTCATGGTAAAGCCTCTGCTGAAGAAACCATCATTTGACCATAACAATTTAAAGAACGACCGCCCAGTTTCTAATCTCGCGTTCATATATAAAAAGAGAAAAGGTTTCTCTAACCAAACTTGTATCTCATTTGAATTCAAACAGATTTTTTAGCAATGTACAATCTGCATGTCGTCCTTGCCACAGTACAAAAACTAATCTTCCGAAAGTAGTTAATGACATTCTCACTGCTTTGAATAGCGGAAACATTACAGTCCTCACCCTCCTTAACGTGTCTGCAGCATTTGATACAATAGACCATGATATATTACTTCACCGTCTCTAGCATGTATTTGGCATTCACAATACAACCTTACTGTGGTTCAAGTCCTACTTAGTCAACAGGACACAAATTGTATCTTCAAATGGAATACGCGCCAACCCAGTTAATCTATGTTGTGGTGTTCCACAGTGGTCTGTTCTTTGACCTGTTCCCATCATTCTATACACTCAGCCGCTCTCAAGTGTCATAGATCATCATACAGTGTCTCACCAAGTGTACGCTGATGACACCCAAATATACAAGTCTAGCCACCCAACTGAAGGTGATTCTGCCATCCAAAGAGTAGAGAGGTGCATTTCTGATCTGAAGTCATGGATGACATGTAACAAGCTGCAGATGAATGATGATAAAACTGAGGCCATTCTGATCACAACATAAAGACTTTCTCATTCACATCCTTTATCTCAAACAATAAATATCAGCAGAACCAAAATTAAATTTACACAGTCAGTACGAAACCTAGGTGTTACTGTGGACAATACTATCACAGTGCACCAACATGTGATGAATATATGCAAGGCTGCATATCTTGAGCTGAGACTCATCAGCTCCATTCGCAAATATTTTTTCAGTTGATGCCACTAAAACACTTGCGTGTTCATTAGTATATTCAAGACTTTACTATTATAACTCAATTCTCTCTGGTTTGTCTCAATATCTGCTGCAGAAACTTCAAAACTATATTCTTTAGAGTATCACGATCAGAATCCACCTCCACGCTGCTCTGTACCCTACACTGGCTATTCATTTAATCCAGAGTCTAAGACGAATTTTTTTCTCTGTGCTACGTGTCACTGACGGACTCTAGTTCAGCAAATCTATCCGGCATCACCTATGTGTATACATCAGCATGATACTTACGCTCATTGACAACTTGGATCGGATTTGAGAATCAAAGAACAATATATTGTGTCACAGGTCATATTGAAAATATATATTAAAAAGTTTGGCAAATACGTTTTCATTCTTGTTTTAGGAATATTTGATCAGAGTTTGTAATTGTGTTCAAACACGATTTGAGAGGAATTATCTATTGCATGGAATTACATAGTGCTCAAAAAGTAAACTACCACTTTAGTATTTTGTGGAATTAATTCAACGACATAGTGCATTATATCAGTGTAGTAAATGAACATATTCAAGACTATTAATACATCAAAATTTTGAAGATATTGAGACATCAGCACATTCAAGCCGATTGGTACATTAGCACATTGAAGACTATTGTAATCCATTCAATCCGTTTGTAAATTTTTGATAGGACATTTAGTACTTTTGGCAATTGAATTCACAATGGTGTAATTTCCTCTTAAACTTTCATTTTGTTACTTAGATAAATATGTTCGTTATTGAATTCTACAAACAGTCTTGGTTTCACTTCATTTACATTACACAGTTTAAGACCTTTGAGTCGTTAGATAACTCAGGGCTCGTCGGGATATGAATTTTTTTTTAACATTTATGAGATATTGTCTCTCAAATTTAAATTAACTTTGTTTCATAACTTTTATTCTCCACGGGAAGTAATTTTATCTCGCACATTTCATAAATCTTTTGTGAAATCAGCAAGCATTCACACTTGTTTCAAATCCTACTCAAAAAGAGCTTTATTCTATAAAAGAAGAGTTACTTGAGCTTACCAGGCATTATGATCTTTCTGAAGCCAAATCAAGAGATAAATAACATTTTGATTTAAAATTTGGTGCGGAAGGGAAGTTTGATTGTAATGTTTTAGGTTTGTTTAGTGTTACGTATATTTGATTTAAGTTATTTATTTTTGTTTTAGTTGTTTGTTTGTCAGATTCAAATTTGACATTTTAAGTTTAAGATTCATTCATTGGGAGATATGTTTTTAAAAAGTGGGATGATCTGTACTCTAAGAATAAACACCAAGTGTTGACCAAATTTCTGACCTGGCTTCAGAGTTGTAAACAAGCTTTAAAAATGATTGGTTGATTCCAAGGACATTATGGAGCTTTGTTATAAACATCTTTCTAGTTTTAGTTGGGTCATACGGTGTGCATGAGATTTTTCGAACGTAAATTTGTTCTAAAGATTCTAGAAGATCATGTGACCCCTTCCTTGTTTACGTAAAAACAGGTATATAAATTATGTTTTGGAGCGAACTATTTAGTAGAAGTTGGGCTGTTAGAATATTAAGTTGTGTCTTTTTGAGTTATTTTAAATTACTGGAAATTATTTCAATTCGTTTGGATCAAGAGGATTTATTTTGTTATTTATCTGGAAAAAAATTGTGCTCATTGAATTTCATAAGACCAGAACTGACTTCATCACGTGACATCGTCTTCCATCTTGGATGCTTCACTAAGATTCGAACTGGGAATTATTTGGACCTTTTATTACCAGGACTTTTGCAATTTCTCTAGTGGATTATATTTTGAATTATTTTTGGATTAATTTTTGGAATTGATTCTTAAAACCGTAAGTTTATTTTTCTTTTCTGGAAAGTATTTGTCCACAATAAATTGTTTAAGTTTTTACAAGCTTGTTATTTTCACTCTTTCTATGTTACTGTTTATTCGAGCCTAAGCACGTAACATTAGTAATACATATATATATATATATATATATATATATATATATATATATATATATATATATATATATATATATATATATATATATATGTATGTATGTATGTATGTATGTATGTGTGTGTGTGTGTGTGTGTGTGTGTGTGTGTGTGTGTGAGAGAGAGAGAGAGAGAGAGAGAGAGAGAGAGAGAGAGAGAGAGAGAGATACAAAAGCAGGCAGTAGACTAATAAAGAAGACATACCATTGCAGAGAGAGGAAAGATAGATAAAGATGAGAGAAAAGCAAACGAGAGGACACTGCATATGTACATGGACGAAAGGCAAATGTGCCATAAATTAAACCAGTTAAAACTACCAGGCAAAGCACGCCCTCCCTCTCCTTTGCACGCAAGTTCATGTTTGGATGCTACCAGAAATTTTAGGTTAGCACCACCTTTTCGAACAGAAAAGAAAATCAAACAATTTCTTAAGTTTGAGACATTTGCAAGAGTGGCTTCGACTTATTGTACTTATTAGTAGAGCTGGTTATCTATACATATCACTGCCAGTACAACACTGTACATCTTAGATGTGGATATTATAAAGAGTTATGAGACATATTGACACATGATTAGGAATTAAAGAAAAAAATCTATGTCAAATTTGGCCTGGAAAATTATATATATATATATATATATATATATATATATATATATATATATATATATATATATATATATATATATATATATATATATATATATATATATATATATATATATATATACTTTTGCTTCTTGTATTGATCAATATACATTGACTTCAGAAAGATCATATTTTCTGGCAAGTTGAATCAACTCATCTTTTTTGAAAAGATCTAATTGCTCCTGAGTAGGATTAGAAAGAAATATTTCTACTTTAGATGTCGTTTTAATACAAGCCTGTCAGTCTCACTAAAGATTTAATATTTTCAAAAACTAGGGGAATTTAAATTTAAAACAAAAGTTTTCTGAGAAAAAAAAATTCTAGCAAAATTCCACTTTACCTATATATGAATGAATGAATGAATATATATATATATATATGCAAATATATATATATTAATGATCTTTTAACTACTCATTCAAATCAGGGTGACAAAAACAATCACTTGCAATACAAGAACAAGATTCCTAGATTGTTTCAGAAAGTTTTGTCCACGCTGAAGCCACACAGGTCCCAGTTTGATATTGTATAATCCTTTTGAGAAAATGGAGACTACGCGAACTACCTGCTGGCGAAGAGTAGGCAAGACAAGAAAGTCGTAACCTAGCTTAGAGTCTACACTGGCTGGTCATTTAGAGATCAATAAGACTGTTTACCAGATCCCAAATAATTTGTATTGGCCAAACAAAAAGTGATTTATCTAAATCATACATATGCTGTTACTCTTGTAATATGATAGAAAACCCAATCAGAAGATACATATGGCTCACCTCCAACTTATTCCTGCATCTTACTAACCATTATTCAAACTAAAAGTAGATTGTGTCGGTCCACTACCTAAGACCAAGTCAGGCAACTAATATTTCCTGAACATAATTTATCTGTCAATAAGATTTCCAGAGGCTGTACATTTGAGTATCATTAAGCTGAAACCATGGCAAAAACTTTGATAATGCATTTTACGCTTGTTGACCATCCCAAAGACATCCAGTCTTAGCAAGGGTGAATTTATTTGGAAATTTCCAACAAGCTATGCATGCATTAGGAATCAAACAGTTTAAATATTCTGCCTCCACCTTGAAAGTCAAGAAGCTTTGGAAATCTTTCTTCATGATTCGGTCGTATTACTTTGATACAGGAAAAGATTGGGATGATGGCGTTCACTTCTTGTTGTTTGCTTTTATGAAGTAGTTAAAGAGCCATGAGTTATTTGTCATGTTGACCCAGTGTTTGGACATACTGTCCATGGTTCATCGAAATTATTGAGAAAAAGAAAATGACTTCTTGGACGAAAAATTCGATGATTAATCTTCTTGACTTTGTCATTGTTTCTAACATTTAAGTTGTATAAGGTTTGTAAAGTAGCAAGAACTAATTTTATGTCAACTCGATCAAAACTTAAAATAAGGAATGACAGAAACATTTTGAAAATGAGTTTTATGCAGGATAGAGTTTGGTCAGTATACAATGAAACACTAATTCGGGATTTTTGAAAACTCATTCAAATATATACTGAATTTATCTTTTTGGTACATCAGCACATTTAAGACTATTGGAATCCATTGGGAACACTCTATACTTTTGGACTTATAGTGGAAGGTTTAGGAACTTTTAGGGATTTCATTCACAATAGAGTACGTTACTCTTAAATGTTCACTTCCTCTCTAAGCCCATAAATGTAGGAGGTCAAAGCTATTTTATAAATCTAAATCACACACACACACACACACACACACACACACACACATTGCACATGGATTTCGGTGTCGATATGGTTCAGGAAACTGTGATAGAGAATAATATCGGAGTTTGTGTCATGCAACTGCAGAACATGCTGAAAAGGACGTGACTCAGAAAGTTACAGCTGGATGTCAACCACATAGTTTTGACTAAAAAACGCATCTAATATAGTCATCGTCTATGAGACTACTTTAATAATGGATATTATTCAACATGACTAACGTGATCACCTAATGATACTGAAAGATACAAACTGTTCGATAACCTACCACTGAAAAAAACGGAATGAGTATATATGTAGCAGCTTCGACCTCTCGAATATTTGCAAGCAAAGATATTGTTAACTTCGACCCTACATTTCGTAGAGGATATATAGTTGCTGAGACGGGGGGGGGGGGTTATTAATTAACGGTAAGAGAGCTAAGAATGGCAGAGGAAATAATCAGTAGCTTAGAAGATGATATAGACACAAACAGCTGAATATGAAAAACATAAGAGAAAATAAAAACACAGATCCACAAAAATGAAGTGAAGGAATTAGTCGCAATTCATATCCTGTAAATTGCGTCCATGTGAGAAACATTTTGCAGAGAAGACTATAAGCCAGAAAACATAGGTAGATCATATCTAGAAGAAATGGCTGAAATATACAACAAAAGCGGCATATATATAAGAACACTTTTGCGGACCGCAGTGGGAACAAGGTATAAAGAGCAGAAATTTTGTCGCGAGCAGCACAAACAACGGCAACTATGTCAAAGCTAAGACCCAGTTAGAGAGGCATAACTATCTGTCTGAAAAATAAAATGACACTATTGAGAGAAAGAGTCATATTAATCATTTTGTATTGATGTGAAGTCTGGACCATGACAGCAGAATGAATTACAACGAAGAATCCAAGCTCTTGAAATGAAATGCTACATAACCATCCTAGGCATCACTTACATGGACCACATCACAAATGAAGAAGTGCGTAAACCATCAGGCACACAGTAGACTAATATGAAAACTTCCTCACCACCATCAAAAAAAGAGAGATGAAATGGTATGGCCATGTACCTAAAGTAATCAGTATATCCCCAACAGTCCTGCAGGACTGAGTCCAGGGTGGCAGAAGGAGATGTAGACAGAGCAAAAGGTTGACTGACAACATCACAGAATGGACCAGGAAACGTTTTGCGGTGAGACATGCATTGGCACATGATCAAGAAAAGTGGAGGGAACTGGTCTGATGTTCAACAGCACACTGCCTCGACGACCACATTAGGTCAAGAGACTGATGATGATGATGATGATGATGATGATGATGATGATGATGATGATGATGATGATGATGAGTGAGAACATCAGAGTACCTTTGAGATCACTACTTCTCGGATCACATGTGTATGTGTTGGAATGCCAACATCGCGAATCTCAAGTGGAGAGCTGAGCAGAATCTGGAAAGAATCTTTGATGTTAATATATAGACAAATAAAAAACGTTTTATGCATATCCAGAACGATTACCGAAATCTGTGACAAATTCAATTTACATTTCGAACACACAAATACAAAGAGAGAGAGAGAGAGAGAGAGAGAGAGAGAGAGAGAGAGAGAGAGAGAGAGAGAGAGAGAGAGAGAGAGAGAGAGAGAGAGAGAGCGGGGGGGGGGGCAGAACCAAGGTGTACCATAAATTACAGGAGATAGAGCAATTAGACAAACGTTTAGAATTTTTCCTAAGCCATAACAAATATAATGAATTGCAACCCGACGTCTGACGTGTATGTTGTGACTACAAAATAAACTAAATCGCTACTTAACACGGATGTTCTTTATATTTATCACTACTAAACATTACTGTCGTGACTACAGTTATATTCAGTCACTACCAAACATGACTGTTATGACTCCAATATGAATATATTGGATCGACTTTTTTTTTATTTCTTCTTCTTTTTTAAAACTTTTGTATACCTAAGACATTCTGTAACAAAATATGGCTCCTGATGTAAACACCAGACAACAACTACTTCCCATCAAAAGTAAATTCATTGGTTAAAATAAACGATTACCACCTGTACATGAAAGATAAATAATGAAACAAAGTAACTAAAATATGCTTTCGCTATACTAAACCAAACTGGACAGAGACCATTCGTGCTCTGGTTTGCTTAAAGAGAAATAGCTTTAGACCGACATCGATATATTTTGATAGAATATTCCGCTCCTTCAGACTAAAGTAATAAATTAGATTCAAACATGGTCATTTTTATTTGATTTATTGTTATCTGTGCCAGAGAGCTGACAACCAAATAATAATAAACGTAACAAATGTCGAATAATTCAACCATAATGTCACGATATATACACATTTTTGATTACTTTGATTAATGCATATTGTCAGAAAACTATTAAGGTTATAGTACAATATATGGACTTCCAATACCTATTGAACTTGTCGTATTAATAAAAGGAAGAGAATAAAGTGTTCTATCATCTGAAAATTGCTTTGATATTAATAATTCCGATATATATATATATATATATATATATATATATATATATATATATATATATATATATATATATATATATATATATATATAGATAGATAGATAGATAGATAGATAGATAGATAGATAGATAGATAGATAGATAGACACACAAATATATATGATTCTTTATAGAAACCTATTCCATCGAATGTAGGCATAGACCATTGAATTTATTTATTTTTATGCAAAAAAATAGACAGATATATATATATATATATATATATATATATATATATATATATATATATATATAGATAGATAGATAGATAGACAGATATATATATATATATATATATATATATATATATATATATATATATATATAGATAGATAGATAGATAGATAGATAGATAGATAGATATAGATATATAGATAGATAGATAGATAGATAGAGAGATAGATAGATAGACACACAAATATATATGATTCTTTATAGAAACCTATTCCATCGAATGTAGGCATAGACCATTGAATTTATTTATTTTTATGCAAAAACTAGAATTATTCTTGTATCTGATTAACAAATTTGAATATTGCTTTCTTTATAAGAGGACCATATGTGAGTTTGTATGTTTAAAAAAAATATGGTCTTCTATGAAGTTCACACTACTAACCTTGATCATATTAATAAAAACATCACCGCCATCAAACATACAGAGTTTAATGATGATGGAATTAAAACATGGCAAAGGAGCATGTCTGGGTTGCATTGCGGTCATAATATGACATTTAAAGACAATGTTGCATGCAATGTAGCCACACAATCGTTTCCTTTTGATAATGGTATAAATCAAGATAAAAGGATCTTTTCATCCATTCAACAAGACGTTAGTCCATGGCATTGTGGACGGACTTAGCTTTTCTGCAAAATGTCGAAATCATTTTACATCATATGCCCCCATTCCAGTTTCATGCCCACCCGTCATTTGAATGAAAGCTAACACGAATGAAATTCGCTCCGATTGATTTTGTCGATTTTGTTATCATTCCGAATAAAAGTAGATATTGTGCTTCAAATATTTCATTGAAATTGAAGATGATAAAGAAAAAATATAAAACGCATGCAATCCAATAAAAATCAAAATTGATATTTCATGTAAAGCTAACAGGATGTGTGAAGTTATGAATGGATTGGCTGACGGATGCGTCCATGTATATGTCTATAAATGCATAGATGTATGTATATGCTAAAATATATCACAAATAAACAACTTGTGCAAAACACCTTATGCGTAACAATGCGTAACAATGCACGCATATGTCAATAATGTTGTATCGTTATTGAATTCCATTAGAACAATGATGTATAAACAAGTAAGATAAAGAAGATTGCACACCGAGATTACTCGTGTTCTAAAACAGGCAGAAGGACTGTCTCTTCTACAAGAGCTGTTTGTTTTCTGTCTCCATGTTTTGCATAGTATTTAGTTTACGTTCTAAATATATGCAGTTCAAATGAAATATTAAACTACCATACTATCAATTTCATCTCGGTGTCTTGAATCCCTAACTTTTGTCTATGAATGTAAATTGTAGACAAAATGTTTACTAGGATTTAAGACACTGTACTTCATTGGAATTACAAAGTGCTCATTAACTTTGCATTAACATCTTTTTCAAATTATTGAAAACTCATTCATAGAAATTCTGGATTGCATCATTGCGGTACACAAAACTATGAAGACTATTGGAATTTATTCATTCTGTACTCTTGGACTTGTGATAGAACATTTAGGATTATTTGGAATTTAATTTACCATGTTTCTAAACCTTTTCCTATGTGTTGGCTCCGCCTCTTTCTGTTAGATAGTGTGAGACATAGATTCAAAAACACTTTTCAAATCCAACGTGAAAATACAGTAGACATGTAAGATACTTTGAATGAAATCCTTAAAGTCCAAAAATATAGTATGCTCAGAATGTTATTAGTCTAGATTTAAATAAATAAATCATCTCGAATTATGTGTTCAGACTGATCTTAAACAGTAATGATTTATCATGTCCCTATGTAGTCACATTTTAGAATGACATATATCTTAATAGAATGTGAAGATTTCCCACGGAAAAAGCTAGTTAACTGTGGAACTAGACAGAACCTGAAGCGTCTTGATACACAAAACGCTGTTTGCAGCTTAAAATCACGGCAAACTTAAAAGCGTACGCGACAGATAAGCACACAGTTAAGAGTTTGATGTTGGGGATTTTTCTCTGCGTTTATCGTGGGATATACTGTCAATTGCCAAATAACAGTAAATAACGCCCAAAGGGCGTTAAGTAAGCTGTGTGAGTAGGCAAATGGCAGTTTATACCACGATCGATAAAGTCAAAGACAACAATAAACCCATATTATTGCAATTCTTTATAATTTTATTTATTCTTTATTGTTTTTTTTATTGTTTTTTAAAGATAGTTCCTATCAGTTTTAGAGTATCATTTATGCGTACGAATTCTTATTGAGAGCCTCTGCGATTCAGCTTGGCATGTGTGATCTGAATAGAAGTTCAAAATTCAAAGCACATGATGTGCAGTTTAGTTTGAAATACGAATGACTCTTGTATTTTATGCATTTATGAGTTCATTGTGACTTAGCCTAATCATTATTGTACAGACAAGTGAGTAACCAATTTTCGTTTCTTTGCATTCATTTTCGAGTTCTGTAACATTGCAAGCTACCTACAGGGGTAGCTTACAAATGAAATTAAGACTGTCCGAAAATGGTTATAGTGATCCAATAATCAAACAGTTGAAGACATCCACCGTGACAGTTACGATGGGAAAATAGTGGGATCTATCTACGACCGATCCTCCAACAATCGTAATTATTATGGTCGGAGTCTTAATTTGTAGGAATGTAAGTCCAATTGTTCTAATATTAATCTTTGAACACCACCTCCTCCATATCGCGATATTTATTTACCTCTAGTTCACAATTATGTATATAAACAAATTGATGTATAATAATACACAATGCTAATTGATTCCTTAGCACATAGCAACATGAAAAACAAATTATTGAAGACTATAGCATATTCCGGCTTCGATATTTTCTGCTTTATTTTCTACTTCTTCAACAATTCCAATTGAATAATTTAAACACTTTATTATTTGTTACACTAGATAGTTATTTTCAAATAAAATGTCCCAACTAAATATGTCTATTTTATAACTGGAACTTATGGCTCCTTGCCTAAAATAGAGTCCCTCAATGATCAGGAAACATAATTATGCCATTCACTAATAAGTAATGTTCTTTAACAGTACTTTACAGCCACAGTAAATAAGATTTAATTTGCACTCTTCAAGTGATTTATTTCTGTAAGTACCATAATCATGCTACGCAAATGTGTTTTAGTTTCTTTTCGACTTGCCTTATTGCGATTCTGACAATATACACACATCTCCTTCCAAAAACTATTCTTTTCGTTCTACAATAAAATACACACATCCGCTAACACACGCAGAGAGAGAGAGAGAGAGAGAGAGAGAGAGAGAGAGAGAGAGAGAGAGAGAGAGAGAGAGAATGGATTGCAATCCTGAACTGAAGATACAGTTGTTCCAAAATACTGCACACAATATTAAATGTGGACAAATGATCGCATTTAAGTGCTTGCATAGTCTTCGTATATGAAAAAATGTTTTCATGTTTTGTGACATTAATTGGACGAAGAAAGAATATTTTCAAGAGTATTTGCACTGTATTCACTCTCTTTTCGAAAAGAATATTTTCAATAATCTTAATATATTCTGAACAACTTGGTTTTGGGGTTTTGAACCATGGAGCTACATTTACGCATGCATCTATGAATATTGATGATTATATATCTAGGTAAGTACTTGAAAATATTTAGTAGGTAATATTTTAAATACGACTAAAATGTGTTTACGGCTTGAATCGATATATATATATATATATATATATATATATATATATATATTCTACCCAACCGGGTCTGTTCCGTTTTTATTTTGATTTTCTTTTTCAATAAGATGTCGTATTTGTCCATTTTTACACCCCTTTATTCTTCTGTACACTGATTCCTTGCACAAATGCATACGCGTGGTTGTTCCAAACAAACAGAACCGTAACCTACATACACTCAACAATTTCAGCTGAAGAACTCCCTGTGGCTCTAGATATGCCTCTTTTCCATTTTTCTGATCATAAATTTGACACATTATCTTTTGCACATCAATGCATCAATATATTCTTCTTCTTTAGGTCGTTTTGGTTTTGTATGCATACATCCATTGGTCAAGCCAGTTCTAGATTACAATAGAGATAAAGCAATACCCAAGCAATTGCAAAATCCCATAAAACTAGTAGTTTTATTTTGTAATAGAAATACAGTATTATATGCCAGTTGACTTAACAATTAAATTATAACTGGTAAATTGTACACTATTACTATTGTTTTTATTTTTGCTATCTATCACGTATCTGAGTTGATTGGCTGCTCCAACTGTAGCTTCTGTTATATGTGCCAATTATTGGGAAAACAACTAAAGTATTTCTCGTACAAGAAATCGAGACAAACTGATTTACTATTATCCTCCGAGGAAATACCATTGCATAATTTCAGTACTTTTATATTTTTATTTATTACGGATTTCGTTCGATACTGAATTTATAATATTGGGACACATTACAATACCTACAATATCGTTTAATATTGATGCATGTTAACATGTGATTTCAGTAGGTAATAATTAATATTTTAATTTCTTACACAAATTTAACATACAATTTAAAGCGTACTGCTAGAAAAGCGTACATACAGCTTTGAAATGCCCGCATATTTTTTACAAAAATGATTTATCATTGTTTTACTTCGTGTAATGAAACAAATTTGACCAACTGTCAAGACAATACCATCTGCCATACCATTGCCAATACGGAAACCTGTCAAGACAATACCATCTGCCATACCATTGCCAATACGGAAACCTGTCAAGACAATGCTATCTGCCATGCCATTGCCAATACGGAAACCTGTCAAGACAATACCAACTGCCATACCATTGCAAATAACGAAAACTGTCAATAAATTATCATCTGCCATACCATTGCAAATAAAGAAATCTGTCAAGACAATACCATCTGCCATACTATTGCAAAAGAGGAAAACTGTCAAGACAATACTATCTGCCATACCATTGCCACTACGGAAACCTGTCAAGACAATACCATCTGCCATACCATTGCAAATAAAGAAATCTGTCAAGACAATACCATCTGCCATACCATTGCAAAGAAGGAAAACTGTCAAGACAATACCATCTGCCATCGCATTGCAAATAATGAAATCTGTCAAGACAATACCATCTGCCATACTATTGCAAAAAAGAAAAACTGTCAAGACAATACTAACTGCCATACCATTACCAATACGGAAACCTGTCAAGACAATATCATCTGCCATGCCATTGCAAATAAAGAAATCTGTCAAGACAATACCATCTGTCATACCATTGCAAAGAAGGAAAACTGTCAAAACAATACCATCTGCCATCGCATTGCAAATAATGAAATCTGTCAAGACAATACCATCTGCCATACTTTTGCAAAAGAGGAAAACTGTCAAGACAATACTATCTGCCATACCATTGCCACTACGGAAACCTGTCAAGACAATACCATCTGCCATACCATTGCAAATAAAGAAATCTGTCAAGACAATACCATCTGCCATACCATTGCAAAGAAGGAAAACTGTCAAGACAATACCATCTGCCATCGCATTGCAAATAATGAAATCTGTCAAGACAATACCATCTGCCATCGCATTGCAAAAAAACACATCTGTCAAGAAAATACCATCTGTCATTCCATTGGAATTAAAAAAATCTATCAAGACAATATCATCTGCCATCCCATTGCAAATAAAGAAAATTGTAACGACAATACCAGCTGTCATCGCATTGCAAATAAGGAAAACTGTCAAGACAATACTATATGTAATCCCATTGCAAATAAAGAAAACTATCAAGACAATACCATCTGCCATCCCATTGCAAATAAAGAAACCTTTTAAGACAATACCATCTGCCATCCCATTGCATATAAGGAAAACTGTCAAGACAATACCATATGCCATACCATTGCAAGTAAAGAAATCTGTCAAGAACATACCATCTGCCATTCCATTGCAAAGAAGGAAAACTGTCAAGACAATACCATCTGCCATCGCATTGCAAATAATGAAATCTGTCAAGACAATACCATCTGCCATCGCATTGCAAATAAAGATATCTGTCAAGACAATACCATCTGCCATCCCATTTCAAATAAAGAAAACTGTCACGACAATACCATCTGTCATCCCATTGCAAATAAGGAAAACTGGCAAGACAATACCTCTGCCATCCCACTGCAAATAAAGAAAACTGCCAAGACTACCATCTGCCGCCATCCCATTGCAAATAAGGAAAACTGTCAAGACAATACCATCTGTCATCCCATTGAAAATACGGTAAATTGTCAAGACAATACCACCTGCGATCCCACTGCAAATAAAGAAAACTGTCAAGACTAAACTTTCTGCCATACCATCGCAAATAAGGAAAACTGTCAAGACAATACCATCTTCAAATAAAAAATATCTCAAGACAATACCATCTGCCATCGCATTGCAGATAACTAAAACTGTCAAGACAATACCATCTGCCATTCCATTGCAAAACAAGAAAACTGAAGAAGATGTGTAATATTATACTGATATATCTGTACAGGTCTGTAAATAGTTATACAATACATTGAAAAATTAGAAAAGAAAACTAAATTAGTTGCATTAAAACTAAACGCCTTTATAATTATGATAATATAATCAGATTAGTAACTTAAACGGTCACTTTTGATCATACGGTGCTTACCAAATATAAAGACATTTCTTTCCTATTGGATAACTACAACATATTCTTTTTTAAATACTTGTTCCACCTGCATAATCTTGTAAAAGAAGTTAATTAAAATCTCGAGTTTGATAAAGTTGAGTAAATATAATAAAACCTGAATAAGTATAGATCTTAAGGATTTCAATAGTGGGAAAGAAATGATGTGCTTTACTATGTACTCAAGTATATTATGTTTCTCTCTTGACGTCGAAATTACTTTCACAATCAAGCAAATGAGACTTGACGGCAATCAGTGTATCACTGTTAGAATGTTGAGCCTGCACTATGCAAAAGACGTACTTATCACCGAAATGTGAGCACAGCTTATAACTATATGTACTGCAGATTCTAATGGTCTGACGCAATTGTGATTATCTATCATTCGTGAATAGTAGCTGTTCCATATACCATCTCTTCACGAGCAATAAAGTAGACGTGCTGGTATAATAGAACGTAAAATTATTAATTACTCCAATTTTATTTCAAATTTGAATTGAAAATGATGCAAAAGAGGCCATGCTTTCGTCAAATGCTCTACCATGATTACTTATACAGGTGAAACCTGACCACTCATTTACTACTCAATCAATAATATATTTGATATATGTCTGCGGCATGATGTCCCAGGCATCACTATAACCTACCACGTTGCATATATTGTAGCGATATGACTGAATTTATTTTAGCGATATATTAAAAATTAAATCACACACACCCTAATATATCATGTTTTAAGATGCAATTTTTAATCTGAATGTGTTGTGTATTTAAAAAAATCATTATTTTTAAATATATTCTTAACATTTGATATTTAAAAATGATTAAAAATGATGTAAGCTACATTATACATATATTATTCTGAATTCATTAGGTATAAATAATCAATAATTTTAAAATATCTTCTTACCAAATGATATTTAAAACTATCAGAATCATTTAAGAAGTAAATTTACATAAAATATGTTCATCCCTATTCTTACGTTTATCTGATTTAATTTATATTTGATTTAATTTAATTTTCTGTTTGTTGTTTTTTTTTTCTTCTATTCCTTTACATGTTTTTGTAATGTTCAATGATTTACTTGATTTGGTATTTTTCAGAAACTCCAGTTTAACATGACTCTTTTCATAAACAGCTAATAGTTGAAACACTGTTTCTATTTTTGACTTAGTTTCCTACCTTGATTCAGAAATCACTGAGTGAAGTAAACAACTTTATCTCTTTTTTATTTTCAGAGTAAGCAGCCTCTTTTTCGCAATTCAAGGTTTTCCGAAATTGCACAATAGTTAGATTTAATGCTGATGTTTAAGGTATATCTGATAAAATAATTATTCATAACTTTTATTTTTCATTATATGCTATTGGAATGTAAATTATTCACTAAAGATGTTTTTTTTCTGAAAATCAGTTGACCTGAAATTTCTTTTGGTAAACAAGTCGTGTTGACCGAGATCCTGACCTTGATTCAGGGTTGGTGGCGGCCACGTAAATAAATATATTTATTTTAAAATGATTGGTTGCTGTCATTGTCATGATTGTACAAGTGAATTAAGAAATAAACAATATTTTATATTCCTAAAATAAAATGATTGGTTTTCGTCATGGTCATACTATGAGTATGTGATATAAACACGATCACGTGACTCCTCCGCCTTTTCTCAAGTTCGCGATTTGATGATTTTTTCAAACTACGTTTTAGAATACGATATAATCTTTGTTCTAGTCTCAGTATTGGACTTAAATACCTGACGTTAAGTCGTTTTCTTTTTCTGTAGCCCGTTTTTGAATTCATGTTAGCTTTATTCAGTATTTTTGGATTTTAAATTCGAACCTCTGCAAATATGTGATGTACTCATACGGAATTCTTGGACAAAGACAGTTTGTCAAACTTTATTCGGATTTCCAACACCGGTGTGTGTCTTTACAGGGAACAGTAGATAAGTACATTTCATTTTTAGGAATTTTGTAATTTAATTCGTTGATTATTCTTAGATTATGTTTGAATTTGATTCTTAAAACTGTAAGTTCTTTTTCCTTTTTACAATCTTTTCCAGCGAAACAAATTTGTTGTAAAAAGTTTACAAAGCTTGTTTTTTGCATTTTTTCCGTGTTACTTGTTTTAGAGCCTAAACACGTAACAATGTTTAGAGATATACTTTTTAATTGAGCTAAAACACTTCGACGACAAGTGTTTTCTTCTGTTCTGACCAGTTTTTGTTTAGCTTTATTTCAATTTTTCTTCAAATTTATTACTTTACCCTGGAAATACTTGTGCTCAGGTGTAATGTTTGGACGAAGAAATTTATTGAAATTTAATTCGAAATGCAAACACCTTAGCGTTATTTTCTGAAATTCAACAAGAACCGTTGACTCTCCAGTGCTATATAGGCAGCTGCAATTAAAAGAACTTTCTCCTTCACACATAACTAATCATCTGGCAAATTTTATATACATTATGAGGTTCAAATCTAAATAATATTGTGATTGGAGATGCTATAATTATGAAATGCTAAATTGAAATTAATTTTACAACTATGATAAGCAATAACAAGACTTCATGGTAAAAATATGTTCGCATAGTCACGTAATTATAGCTGCTCTCAAACCAATTTTCTAAAGCCCTTAAAAATCCACTGGTGAAAAGTAGAAGAAAAATTTCATAATTCTATTGATGAAGCTTCTAGCGAGATTATTTGAGTAGTGAAGTATTTAGTGAAATACAAACTCAAATGGACCCTAAAATACATAGTAACCTAACATAAAGACTTAGGAAATGCCTAATTTATTACGGTAAAAATCTATCCTAAATGTGTTTTGATCATATAGTGTAAATATATTTTAAGAAATTAATATTCGTTATGTATTTTAAAATTACTCTCCCTTGGATTAAACGTTCCGAAGGCATTCAATATAACTTTCCGTGCAGGTAAGAACAACGACTGAAATAGACAACGTTACTTAATTTAAATTGAACGCACAGTAAAGCGACAACAACGATAATGATGGCGTCTGTACATGTGAATATTTTATGGGGGAAAATATTCCAAAAACCAAGAATTAAAAAGTGACGAAACTATAGTAAAATAAGAAAATAAAAAGAATGGGATGTACGATTTTAATGGGAGTGAGTAAGAAAATAACATGTACCTATCACCGCAAGTAGAATAAAAGATTAAGAGATGCAAATGCAACAAAAGATAACGTATGAGCTACCGTACAGAGACTTATAGAAGAAACGAAAGCAGCGTAAGGAAAAAAAAGATAAACGGTCAATCCAATGTAAGAGAGCTTAGTAGCAGTTAGATGATTTGTCACCTAACTTGATTGTAAAATTGCCTTTCTACGCTAAAATGCAAAGACAGAACGAAAATAGGAAACAAGCCCAGAAATGTTGAGATAAGGGAGAAGAAAGAACATTAGATGATTAAAACGAGAAACTGGACATGAAGCATAAACATACACATATCTACAGATGCGGAGCATGTCACTTCATGGTAATGCATACAACAGCTACTGCTTCAAACATATAGAAAGCAGTTACAAATGAAACAGGGGCCCCGAGTGGCCGAATGGTTTAACGCGCTTTCCATAACGGATCACTGCCGTCTCACCTCTGTCTACGTGGGTTCGAGTCTAAGATTCGGCTTATTTAGTTATGTGAGAAAGCTTGCCAGTAGCTTCTCGTGGGTCGGTGGTTCTTTCCGTGAGTTTTCTCGGGTTCTTCCTCTACCAATAATACTGGCCACCATGTAAAGCCATCGTGTGCTGACAAATAGCGTTAAGCCCTAAAACAAAAACAAACAAACAAATGAAACAGATTCTCTGGGGAAACAATTTGGGCAAATAAAGAAGTGAAACACGAATAAATTCTTATCATCTCAATACTCAATATTTCCCAGTGACTTGATATAGTCTCGGAACAGGCCTTGCAACTCTATGTTACAAATTAACGAACCAATCCAGTTCAACGCAATTCAAGTTCGCTATGAGTATCTTAATGCCGCTCATACAGTCCTACTAAAACCGATTAGTCTGGCAAAGCAACACAAAAACACAAACAGACTCACACAAACATATAATTCAAATTAGAAAAGTGTATTTATATCGTTAATTAATTGCTGAATAAATTAACTAAATCGAACGACTACTTTTCATCATAATTATGCCTTATAAAATGACTGAATATTAGCGTCAAAGTTCGAATTGGAACAATGTTAAAGCAAATAGCAGAGGCTGATGGATTTAAATTTGAATTAATTTATAGTTATTTTATAAATTTGACTGATTTTCAAAACAAATGCAAGTTTTCATTATATGTATCAATGAGTTATTAGTTTTGTGTCTAGTTTCGTCTATATTCGACAAATCCTATTACAATGGTATATTCCTGTTGCAATATGCGTTGATGGTGAATTAAATCGACCGAACCGAAATACTACGGTTAACACATTTCCCATTAATTGACCACGAATGGGGGATATTTTAATTTTAATCTTAACAAAGTCAGTTAATTTCATATTTGAAATGATGTTGGTATTTTGTTTAATCTACAAATCGGATAAACTACGAACAGAAAACGCCATAGCTCTAAGTACGTCCTGTTGAGCTACCAAAGATATGTTGACAAACTGAATAATTATGTTAATAGTTAACAAAGCATAACAAAAGCACACAAAATCTGATAAAATCGTAACAAAACTGTTATTATTATTTTTTTCGGGTAAATTGTTGACGGAAATTGCCATTTTTACACAGGCACACAATGTAATAAACTAGCAGACTAAATCATGCAAAGTGATAATAAAAAGTAGTGTTACAATTCCTAACTTGAACCCAATGATCCTTTTAATTAACAAACATTTGCTGAGAATTGGTATATACTGGTATTTTCTGTGAAGACCGATCACATGCACACAATTTACTGCGTTTTTCAGAATAATGCAAAATTGATTTTAGTGTTGTCGATTTATTAAGAAAGACCTAAATATATCGCTTTTATTTCTATGATTGAGACAGATTAATGGCTTTGTTGTTCAAACGGCAGTCAATCAGATATGGTGCACGGATCGCCAGTAAAACAGACGGTTGAGAAACAAGCGAAAAGAAAGCCTCTGTTACCTTCAAAGACAACCATCGAAAACATTAATCACGAATTGCGTTTAACGTTACGGGGAGTATATTCCCAAATTATAACACTTGTATACCTTTCAAAAACATGCCACTTAAAAGCATGCAGCATTCCGAAATGATCCCGATTTATTCTGGGGCACACGTAAATATTAGTATACCAATCATAACCGATACTACGTGCAAGCGTCATTAGATACGATACCTTTTATATCTCTCTAATTTTTTTTTCTTGTTTACGTTTAACAAACATCTTATTTAAGTTTAAATTAATTTGATGCCTAATGCTTTTGTTTGAAAAAGAACGAAGTTATCATTGACAACATTTTCTCTTGGAAAATGTTTTGTAAGAACATTAGTTTACTAGTCGAATAAAGTACTTCACATCAAAGATAATCTTGTCTGTCAAATGAGAGACAATAGTTTTTAAACACAATAAAGAGTGTACAGATATAGTTGAATTGACGTGGATTAAATTGTGTTGCCACAGAAAACGACTCGGCAACTTCTGAAGGACGTAAAAGAGTCTTTAAAAAAATTAATTGATTGAAAAAAACGCGACGAGTTTTTGTTATATAAAAATATATTCGGGAGAAAATTGCGGATAAAAATTAATACGGCAGCATGAAGCACCGTTACGAGTTTCTGCTAAGCTGGGAACCATAGAAAGCCACAGGAAAAATATGCAGTTGGCTCAAAGACCAGCTTATCGACCTTCGCTGACGTTATTTTCAACACGTAATTATATCTAAAAAAGGTAAACTAGCACGGAATTCAAAATCGCAGGAAGAAAAAGGCCATCTCTTCATGACGACCACCATGATGTCATCAGACTGAATGTACATTTACACCGAATTGAAAGCCCCCAAACTGGCAATGACGCCATACCAAAGAACAAGGTGCCGAGCAACAAGAACGCAGCAAACAAATAGGACAGAAGTTTCAAATTATGACCACGAAACTATACTGACTTTGAAATACGCAATTTTAAAATCCCATTTTATGACATAGTCATGTATGTCCTTAGTTATTCAGATACAGACATGTGTCACAGAATTAGGCGAAAATTGAATTTATTTCTTCTCGAATTACAAACTAATTTCACCATTTTTTTGTTTCGTCGTACATGCGTTACCTGGGGTGAATAAGTGGTTTTCTCCAAGGTAAGCGGCGTGTAACGATTTGCATGTGCCTGACTTCGAATCACATGAAGACCGGAACATTAGAATCACGGGGTACACGGTAATTTCGCCGTGAATTGTGCTCACCTATTTGAGGATATATAAGCAGAAAATATTTCTGATAATAATTACAAGTCCAAAAGTATCTTATCACAGGAAAGATAGCTCGTCATTCTATCTCCAGCCAAAGGGGTGAGTGTTAAATTTATATTTCGTTTTATTGTGAATTTTATTCCGTTTATCATTTCATGTAAAGATGCCTTTATTACAATGCAGATTTAAAACGTGGAATATTTGGAATTACTAGTCACTATTAGACTTTAAATGCAATAGCGTAATCTAAGGTTTAGATTATTTTTAGAGACAACTATTATTAGTATGGTTTCTTTATTGTAGCTGATAACGTCTCTGATATCGTAGCTGATTTGTTGCGGAACATCTCTGATAACGTCTCTGATATCGTAGCTGATTTGTTGCGGAACATCTCTGAACGTATCTGATATTGTAGCGGAGCATCTCTGATATTGTAGCGGAACGTCTCTGATATTGTAGCTGAGCATCTCTGAAATTGTTGCTGATTGTGGCTGAACGTCTCTGAACGTATCTGATCGAAGCTGAACGTCTCTGAACGTATCTGAATTGTAGCTGAATGTGATTAATTGTGCCATTTGATTGTGAGATCAAATTGAGGTATCTGACTGTCTGTCTGTCGGATTGTCTGTCCTTCTACATTTGTTGTGATGTGTAAATATCCGGAAATCTAGAAGTCTGAGTGTGGAGCTGTCTAGAGGTGTAAACATCCGGGGTGGCATCTAGGTATTTGGGAACGTTGGTTCTAGTAGATGCTGTATGCTGTCTGTACGTATAACTGTGGTGGATCCGTGAAGGGCAAACGGCCGATAAAAGTATTGGTCAACCCTAGGTATTCGGGGAAACTGGGCGGCGATTCAACAGTTGGTGAATCGTACGGTTATACAGGGTCGAGACACATGTGTGTGTTGCAATTGTAGTTACAATTGAATACATTGTTATATTTACATAGTTACTTCAAATCACAGTAGTATTTCAAGGGATTGCATGAATCTCAATAAAAGCTAGCAACTTGATTAAATACATGTATATGTTCGTGCTAGTTGTCGCAATCCATACGTGCGATAGTATAGTTTGATGTTTTGTATTTGTTATCGCAATTTATACTTGCGGTGATATAACTTTTGTAAAGGTTCCTTGGATCTGTGTATAGTCCAAGAGATTCCTTTGTATCTGTGTTTTATTTTGTATTAATATTTAATTTATTCATATATTGTGAATGGTTGTGAGTGTAATTGTGGGTTGAGCGCATGAGTTATTGTGTTGATACATCATTATTTTTCATTAATAATTTATTTCATAAATTTATATTTTCTTTCACATATTGTGTTTGTGTTGTTCATTTAATCCACCATCCTCTCGGTAACAATTCTGTTACAACATGTTGAAATAAAAATAAACATTTTAGTTAAGATTTTGGAAGTCTTTATATGCTCTTTTGATATTACAAGAATTTGCAATTAGTCTCCAATTACCAATCATGCATTCGGCATAATTATGTTGAACAATAATATTTATGCTTGGTTCCTGCATTCTTTAATGTTTTAAAATATTAATGCACATTTCTGATTTGACGTAGCATGGCTTTGTAAGACTGTGTGTGGCTTTGAGTGGTTTGGGGAGGTTTTGTGTGGCTTTGGGAAGCTTTGAGAGGTTTTGTGGGGCTTTGGGAAGCTTTGAGAGGTTTTGTGGGGCTTTGGGAAGCTTTGAGAGGTTTTGTGGGGCTTAGTAATATCTATATGACCACTGTAAGACTAGGCTTCGTAAGTTAAAGTAGAAACATTTTGTTTAACTTCAAAGTGTTGTATCTTTTAATCATTGGAGTCTGATGTTTGAAATGTTAGTTGTTAATTAATAAATAGTTGCTCAAGTTGACAATTAATATTTCAATATTACTCGTTGGAGTTTAATAGTTTCGTCTTACATTTCTGAGTGGGTATATTTAAGTGAGAAAGTATGATATCTAAAATAAAACCTCATAAGAAAAGCCTTCAATTGAGCAACTGTCATACCACCCCACAGCACTCTCATACCAACGCACAGCAACTGTCATACCACCCCACAGCACTCACATACCAACCCACAGCAACTGTAATACCAACCCACAGCACTCCCACAAAATACATCTGCACTAGGATTTTAATTTTAATATGGTACATGGTAAAATAATTGTGGACTATGATTTTAATTTCAATAAGGTACCTGGTAAGTAAATGTGAACTATGAGTTTAAGTTTATAAACAACAGTAAGTTTTGTCTATGTAGTTGGAAATCACATGTATGAAATATGAGTTAGCAGTTTTGTTAGCTTTTATTATTGCCACATTTGCTTGAAGAAAACGAACGGTCCAAAGACGTGAACATGTTCTTATTGTCAGACTCTGCAACCGAATACTGTTAAAATTCCGAATAATTTTTATTCTCGATTTTGTTTCTTAGTGAGAGGAGCCGTTTTCGTTACATTCCGAGATTCCAGAAATACTGTATAAATTGAAAATTGTACTTCTCTCTCTCTCTCTCTCTCTCTCTCTCTCTCTCTCTCTCTCTCTCTTTCTCTCTCTCTCTCTCTCTCTCTCTCTCTCTCTCTCTCTCTCTCTCTCTCTCTCTCTCTCTCTCTCTCTCTCTCTCTCTCTCTTGTCTACTAATTATTGTCCAATTTTACTCTGTTTTCACAATTTATTAATCTACTTTTGTTCAGACTGACCTTTTAAACAGACCAAAAATATAAATGATAAAAATAAAGAGGCTATAATCAAAAGCATTACGTTGGAGGTTTTATATCGCATAAGTTCCTAATAAAGAAAAACATTGATGGGCAGATTGAAGACACATTGATGTTATTACAAACGATATTTACTTTATTGGCTTGTTTCTATTATAATCACAAGCACGTCGTTTACTAATTACTAGCCTTTCATAAACATGGAAATATAAACGTATGCTGTCAAACAGCTTTAAAATTGTAACGAAGAAAAAACTTTTTAGAGAAAATTACGCTATTGTGTAAACCAATCGATTGAAACATTTGTACCCATCTCGCAGATGCTGTTATTGATTAAGTCCAGTGCCACCTGAGGATACTACAATAGGGCATTTAATTATAGAAAATGTTAACTTTATCATTACTCGTGTTTAATGTACGTTATTTTATTGCCACTGCTGGATTTTCTTGTCTTTTGTTACTAGTTTTAATGACTATTACGTTTTAGATAAGTTATGTCGGAGCAATAAAGGAAACTGATAATGTGTTTGGATCGGAAAATGTCAGATAGTGTTCCTCAAAGTTTGAATATACGTGTTACGTTCTGGTATACGTGTGCATTAAACATGTATGTGTGTAAGCAGGAATGTTGGTGGGTGGGTAGGAAAATATATATACATGTTGCAGTGCAGTCAGTTTGGTAATGTTACAAACTACTCGGTATCACATGTTTTTATATTTATTCCAAAGGCATTCTTTTTCCTAAAGGTCTAATTCATAAATTAAATCTTATATTTTTTCTTTTTTTTAAAAAAGTTTTGTTTGGCTTAATTGGGGGAAGGGGGCGGCAGGGTATACACCTATATATAGCGTCATGTCCGTCTTTCACTTTCTTTTATACATTCCTTCGCTCCACTGCTGCAAACGTGGTCGAATTAATACATGCATAAAGCTGTTTATATGCTACATTTCGAATAATTTTTAAGGCGTTTCGATTGTTTGCTTAAAAAATAACTTCGTCTGTGCAACCACCCTTCGTCTTCAGGTTACAGGTTAGTTAATCATTTACGTTTCCAGTGATCTATTTATTTATCTTTATATCGATTTAATCATCTATGTTGCTATTATATAAGTATTTGAAGGGATATAAATGCTTCAGCCTAATAAAGCTTTTATTTCTGTCGCATATGTATTTCAAACATGCTATTATATCGATGATTTAATGGCTATGAACGTAAAAGCTTCATAATATAGGTTCAACCACTTATATCTAAAGATTTGTTTATTATCAGAAGCGTAATTTCAACATTTCAGTCAATTATATAATATCGAAGGAATATGTCCAAACGATTATGGAAGTAATGTGATATTAATCATAACTGTTAATGTTTAAAACACTGATTCTAATGAATGCAAAATGATATCGCTTGTATACTTTGATTTAAAAATAAATGATATTTCAATCACATGACTGAAAATCATTAGTATTTTATTTTGGTATAGCGTGTGTATACACAAGTAGTTTCACTCCGAATGTATAGACGATAATGAAATATTTCAAAACAATATATTATGTCAATGGATTTTTAAAGAACTCGCGTATAGTTTGCATCTGGGAAAAAGAGCATAGAGTATAAATACAATCTATGTCAAGATATGTAAAATTAAGTACGTTTGATGAATATATATTTATAACGGTATAAATCACAGGAGTTTCAAATGAATCAATATGGCCAGCGATATATATTACAGGCATTCAAGTCTGACAATATTAATCGATCGTATCAGAAACAGTCATAATCTACATATTGATTGCGCCGTTTCGAATCGGAACACCATATAGCCATCTCTTGAGAGCTAATAAGGTCTTGTTAGGAAGATTGCTTGAATTGCGTTAAAGGATTATAGCATCGATCAAACTGTCATCCTTGGAGATCTCTACAAAAGAAACTAGAAAAGGGATTTAATCGATAGACCAGACAAAATAATACTCTTCCAATGAAAGAACTATCAGAAGAACAAAACTGCGTGATATTGATATCAATGTTGCGCACAAATGATCAACAAGATGTAATTGCCGTATAAAATAAATTATGGAGTCTAAAGAGGTCCAAGGGGACCAGTAGTCTAAAGCGCTCACAGTTACGGGTCACTGTCATCTCATCTCTGTCCGCGTGAGTTCGAGTCTCGGGCTCGGATATTGCAGATACGTAATAAACCTCGCCCGTAGTTTCTCGTGAGTCGGTGCTTCTTACCGGATTATTCCCGGGTTCTTCCTCCACCAGCTATATTAGCCGCCATGTATAGCCTATCTTGTGCCAAAAAAATGACGTTAAACCAAATAGCAACAACAATACCATCAAAACGACAACCACAACGTCTGATGATAACCGATAAAATTGAATCAGTTTTACTTTCTTGCCTCACATTAGTTTTTTTTTTTATCAACCTGAAGACATTTAGAGCTGTATCAAAAGAAAGAAGACACTGTTTTAAAACATTTGTTGGGCACAATGCAATATCAATAGGCCATGAAAGAAACACACCGCTACTACCATCACCACCAAGAAAGGACATTAGACTGGTTCCCAGATTTAACGTTATCCAGGCATAAAAAGTGTCTCGTTAGGCCCTTTGGGGAGTTGAGTTGAATACCTTCGATGTTGTTGGTCAAAATAATAACTGAGCAGTTATTTGTGTCGTCTTCCCTATTCATTGCTGAGTTTTTTGTTTTTTTTATACAGTTTTCAAAGCTTCAGGTGTTAAGATAATATTAGTTTTAGTCGAGCCAAGTGACTATGTGAAAACCATCCCCGTACATTTATAAAACGAAAACTTTTCAAAAGGTTTGGAACATACCAAAGTTGATAATCTTCGAAAACGCCACCCTTTCGAAAGACGAGACTTTGGGATTTGAAAGATTATTCTATATTTCTGTTTCATTACAAAATCTAATTATGACATTTGTTATGTTATTGTAGTAATCGTACATTTTCAGAACAGTTGCATCATTTGCAATGAATAAGGTCAAGATCTCTCGTATATTTTATGTTATGTACATACCCATCTCACACAAAGTTCTTAACCTTTAAATTAAATAGTGTGTATTACGAAAGAAAAAGTAAATGGTCTTAGAACACATCATTGTGTTGTACCCGCACTGCAATTTAATGTTTGATAAGTCCTCATGGTGCGCGTACACAACTTTTCAATGACGAATGCACATTATTTAAAACTTGTAACATATTTCCGTCAATACATTTGTGTATATGGGAAACCCATAGGATGTAATGTTGTACACACTCAAAAGCTGTCGAAAACCATTAATACATAACATTAAAACCTACCGCCAGATTTGCACATCAAGTTCTGAACCACTACATACAAACTTTCCATGTTCTGCAATTTTTTTTTTCTAATACCAGCCTATGACTAGTCCATTCGATTGTTGCTACACAAGCATTTATTGAGAATAGATATAAATGTTTTGCAGAACGTATTTATTAGGGAAATTCACTTGTAATGGTTTGATCATTCTTCAATAAAAGACATTTTATAGAATCGAAAATTCTCTGTCCAGTCATTCGTTGTTAATTAAGATTTTGTCTTCTTCTCACATTTACCCCAGCCGGATTTCATCGTTATTGTATAAGTTTATCTTTTACAAACTTAGCGACCTAATCATGTTTTGTATCTTATATGTTTTCAGCATGTTTTTTTTTGTTTTCCAATTTCATTGTTTTTGTCATTTTTTGTTCTGTAGTGTAGTCATATCATTATTGATGGTGTAAAGCGCTTAGAGCTTCGGAAGATTAGGCGCTATACAAAGTCCTCATTATTATTTTTATTATTATTATTATTATTATTATTATTATTATTATTATTATTATTATTCGCTTTTCATGTAATGAATCTTTCAAATTACGCAATAGTTTAAACAAGTTTATATTTTTAACGTAGTCATTGATATTACTAGTTCGGTTTGTAAAAACCGAATTTTCTACTAGACTTTAGCATGGATATGGTAACTTCTAATTTGGGGTTTCGGTATCTGCATTCAACATACATTACATTACGAAAAGACACAAACAGTTATGAAACCAAAAGGAGAACTCGATTTATATCTTTCAATCACGAGATCGCAAATCATCAGTGGCGTCATCGTCACCAACATCCTAATCGTCAATGCTAACGGACTCATCACTGACATTCATTACATCAGTAATCCCTATTATTCTGCTTTATTTTATGCTAAGCAGTGAATTACTTGATTTTATAATTAAAATAATAATGATTTTTCACTGAACTGAAAAAATAATATTTTTTCACGATAAGAACTACTTTATTGGGTCAGAATATACTTACCTCCCTTTCATTTTCTGTCAGTGAATTACTTGTGGTTGTTTCCTTATTAATAATCCATGTCTGTTATCCTTGAAACTTGTAGTCTGTTATTCTGGAAATATCAGTTTATTTTTATCAATCTGATGTTGAACTAATTTTGTGTGCAGGTATGCATAGCACAGCAGAACATGTAAGGTAAACAGCTGTCATTACCGTAAGAAATATGCTAATTCACTGTGTCACAAACTTTAGGTAGCCAATGTATGTGAGCATAAAGAAAAGAATAAGAGTGAATAAGGGATACATTTCATCTCGTAGGTTAAAAACTCCAGTAGTTTCACTCGTGGCTTCGCCACTCATGACAATACCAATTAGTCTTGTATACCACTAAAAGTATTTGACATTTATAATACCACTCCGTCTTATATATCAATAAAAGTATTTGAAATATGTAATTCCACTGTTTTGTATATCAATAAAAATATTTGAAATATGTAATACCACTCAGTCTTGTATATCACTAAAAGTATTTGAAATATATAATACCACTCTGTCTTGTATATCACTAACAATATTTGAAATATGTAATACCACTCAGTCTTGTATACCACTAAATGTATTTGACATATATAATACCACACTGTCTTGTATATCAATAAAAAATATTTGAAATATGTAATACCACTCAGTCTTGTATATCACTAAAAGTATTTGAAATATATAATACCACTCTGTCTTGTATATCACTAAAATATTTGAAATATGTAATAACACTCAGTCTTGTATACCACTAAATGTATTTGACATATATAATACCACACTGTCTTGTATATCAATAAAAAATATTTGAAATATGTAATACCACTCTGTCTTGTATATCACTAAAATATTTGAAATATGTAATACCACTCAGTCTTGTATATCACTAAAAATATTTGAAATATGTAATACCACTCAGTCTTGTATATCACTAAAATATTTGAAATATGTAATAACACTCAGTCTCGCATGTAACTAAATGTTTTTAAAATATGTAATACAGCACATTCTTTTATATTATTACAGCTAGCTGAAAGTATGTAGTTCAACTTTGTCTAGCATATCATTAACATTATTTGAAATATGTAATACGACTAAATCTTGCATATAACTACGATTTTTAAAAAAAATATTTAATACAACCCAGTATTCGCATCGTCATATTCTGAAGAAAGATAAATAAATTGTGCACATCTCTCGGTGTATCTAAACATATATATGGTTGTCATTTGGCTAATGAATTGCTCAAACAATAACATTTGCGATCATCCTCCATATGAAGGATTTGTTTACAATAATCACTGAGAAGTCGTTACTAGCGAAAACAGGGCACAATACGTTTTGATGCAACAACTATTAGTTTAAATAGTATGACAGAGTTTTGATTATCTGTCAGAAGTGAATACTGGCTGTTTGGGATTTGTTTATGTGTTTGGAGGCAGAATGTTGTACCTTCAAGGTATGTACGACTAAGAATGCTTTGTCGATGGATACAAATCAATTACCGATTCGTATATATTATTCTTCATCTCTTCGTATTCTCTTTTTTTCCAGTAAGTCTTGAGAGCGCGAAGAATCAGAAATGTGGTGTATATTTTGTATAAACTGATAAAATAAACTTCTTATATATTGCCTGTCAAATGATTTAACATTTACATACTTTGGTCGATAGAAAACACAATGTATATAGATTAGAGCATACTTTCTCCAAAATAAAATTGTTTCCGAACATGAATTCAGAAATACAGTAAAATTTGCCTTGTCATTAAAAAAAACTAATTATCCTACCTTGTCATTGTTTTATAATGTCTCCTTGGATGCAAGAAATAACACAACTTGTGTGGTAAAAAAAGTTAAATGTTAAATTCGACTTCACTACAGCACAACTTGCGTGTAATTACTGAAATCAAATTGAAAAAATTGGAAAATCAATTAATCAAATTTGTGACAATGCTAGATATACAAATTTAATTATTGCACAATAAATGTTGCACCATATTAAGTGAAGCTGCTGTAATAGTAACTGCAGTGATTGGGTATTTGCAGGAATCGGCTTTCTCATAATAATGCCATGTAATGTCTTGCAAATAGCAGTGCTGATGCAAAGTTAATCATTTTGAAGAAATAAACCCGCTACAATAGTTGTACGAACTAAAAGTGCTTCGAGCAATTATTTCTTTAATTTTGATTTACTTTCTCTGTATATTTTTCCTCTTTTATTAAAACCTTGCCAGTAATTATTTTCTAGTCAAATGTTTTGACTGCAGAAGACGTCGTACTCAATTTTTCATTACTTGACGTTACTGATTACATTCAATCCTTGGTGTGGGAATTCTGTTGACAGCTAGGCGAGAACTTACCCATGACTGGTTCTTTAAGAATTGAGACTGACAAACCGACAGCATAATACAGACCTCTTCATTCCAATGTTCACATATCCAGATAATGTTACCATGATTTGAGCAGACATACATGTTTGGATAGTACATAATTAAAATAATACCCAGTTGGAATGTAAGCCATAACATTCAATCCTTGGTGTGGGAATTCTGTTGACAGCTAGGCGAGAACTTACCCATAACTGATTCTTTTAGAATTGAGACTTACAAACCGACAGCATAATACAGACCTCCTCATTCCAATGTTCTCATATCCAGATAATGTTACCATGATTTGAGCAGACTTACATGTTTGGATAGTACATAATAAAAATAATACCCAATTGGAATGTAAGACATAACATTAAAGTAAACGTATTAATTTAGTTTACAGACGTTCCTGTATCACTCGCCCCTTCTCTCTCTCTCTCTCTCTCTCTCTCTCTCTCTCTCTCTCTCTCTCTCTCTTGTCTACTAATTATTGTCCAGTTTTACTCTGTTTTCACAATTTATTAATCTACTTTTGACGTTGGTAGTCCAACGATCATGCACCAAAAACCTACGTATGGAATTATCAAAGAATTGCATCATGTTTCCTGTACTTATGTAATATTGGCTTGCCAATTTAGACCGCTGACAACTGATGTAGGGGTAAAAAAAAATGCTGGATGACTCGACTACGTGTGACCAAGTTAGGTGCGAGATTTAGCATTGATGTGATTAAGCAATGTTTTACATCGAAACCTCTCTCTCTCTCTCTCTCTCTCTCTCTCTCTCTCTCTCTCTCTCTCTCTCTCTTGTTTACTAATTATTGTCCAGTTTTACTCTGTTTTCACAATTTATTAATCTACTTTTGACGTTGGTAGTCCAACGATCATGCACCAAAAACCTACGTATGGAATTATCAAAGAATTGCATCATGTTTCCTGTACTTATGTAATATTGGCTTGCCAATTTAGACCGCTGACAACTGATGTAGGGGTAAAATAAAATGCTGGATGACTCGACTACGTGTGACCAAGTTAGGTGCGAGATTTAGCATTGATGTGATTAAGCAATGTTTTACATCGAAACCTCTCTCTCTCTCTCTCTCTCTCTCTCTCTCTCTCTCTCTCTCTCTCTCTCTCTCTCTCTCTATATATATATATATATATATATATATATATATATATATATATATATATATATATATATATATATATATATATATATATATATATCTTTCGTCCGTCAATTCGACGAGGACCTTTCTAGTCATCCGACGGTTATAGCGTTTGGTTCTGTTCTGTGCGTGATGCAGGTGGTTGATCAGGCCAACTCTTACACGGAATGCTCTTCTGCATAAGGGACAGGGGATTAGTGGGACATCTCCATGAGGGTTTATTGCATCTGCTTTTCTGGCTTGCCTCTTCATCTCTGCAGCTGCTGTCCTGATAGATTCGCACACACTGGCGCCTTTGTGCACTGTGAAACGCAAAGTAACTCAGTCGCTTGCTCCTATGAATCAGGGTTGATGTTGAACGATTTCAATTCAGCTTTCAGAATGTCTTTGAAGCGTTTCTTCTTTAATCCGTGGGATCGCTGTCCTTGCTAAATCTTGCCATAAAAAGTTACTTAGGCAGCCGTTCGTCTGGCATGCGTACAACATGTCCCGCCCAGCGTAGTTGGCACTGCATCAGCATGGTGTAGATCCTAGGGAAGACCTGCCTGGGTGAGTACCTCAGTGTCGGGAACCGTGTCCTGCCACTTGATGTTAACGAGTTTCTTGAGACTTGTTGTGTGAAAGTAGTTTAGTTTCCTGGCGTGGCGTTGGTACACCGTTTACGTTTCGCGTAAAGTAGTGCGGGGAACACAACTGCCCTGTAAACCTTTAGTTTCGTTTGGATGATGATGCCTCTTCTTTTCCAGACACTGGCATACAATCTGCCGAAAGTTGCGCTGGCTTTGGCAATTCAAAGGTTCACTTCGTCGTCAATAGTGACGTCCTGTGACAACGTGCTGCCAATGTAGGTGAAGCGGTTCACTACGTTAAGTTTTTGGTCGTTGACGGTGATGAATAGCTCAATATAGGGCTTTCCAGAGGCTGGCTCATACAGGAGTTCAGTCTCCTTGGTAGTGATGGTGAGACCAAAGCTAATGTAGGAGCTGGAGGACTTGACAACGCTTCATTGCAGGTCGGCTCTGAGCCAGCACTGAGGGCGCTGTCATCAGCAAATCAGAAATCCCTGATTGTGTCTGTCAGAACCATGGTTTTCGCTTAAAACCTCCTGAGATTGAATCGTCTTCTATCTGTACGGTACCGGATGCCAGCTGAAACTTCTACGTCTCTGAAAGCATTAGTCCGCATGGCGCAGGACACTAGCCAGAACAGTGTTGGTGCCAGAACACAGAACACAACCCGGCTTGACCAAAACCCGGCTTGACGCCATTGATTATTGGAAATGGCTCAGATATCTCTCCATTGTCCTGGATTCGTTTTGGAACTTCTTAAATTATCCGTATATAGCCATTACCTTCCACAAGTCTTCTCTGCTGACAGTATAAAAGGCCTTCCTCGAGTCGACGTAGATAGAGAAAAGGTCATTGTTTTGCTCTTGACATGTTTCTTGAAGCTCCCTCTCAGCAAGCACCATGTCAGTGGTCCCACGGTCTTTTCGGAATCAACGCTGGCTTCTGGCAGTAGTCCTTTGTCAAGATGCGTAGTGAGGCTGCTCAGTAGGTTACTGGTGAGTATCTTTCCTGCACTTTAGAGCAAGGATATACCCCAGTGGTTGTCACAGGCCTGGCGGTTCCATTTGCGCTTACACAGGTGGAATATGTAAGCGTCTTTGATGTCCAAGGTAATCGTCCCTTCCTGCCACATAGGGAAAAATGGTTGGTGGAGCCTTTCTATCAGGGATGTGCCTCCTTCCTGGCAGACTGGGAAAGAGTATGAACCAGGTACTTTATCAATGGGGAGCAGACGTATCGCTTTCTGTGTCTCGAGCAAAGGTTGGGGGTCATCCAGTGCTTCGATGATGGGTAATTGAGGAGGACGACTGATGACTTCAGCGTTGATAGACGATAGATGCAGAATCACTATTATCAAGCATTCCCTTGTAGAATCAGTATCATTAGGTATTCTCTTGTATAATCCATTTTATCAAACATTCTCTTGTAGAATCACTATTATCAAGCAATCTTTTGTAGAATCAGTACTCTCAAACAATCTCTTGTATAATTAATAGTATGAAGCATTCTCTTGTATAATTAGCCTTATCAAGCATTCCCTTGTAGAATTACTATTATTAAACATTCTCTTGTATGATAACTATTATTATGCATTCATTTGTAAAATTACTATTATTGAGCATTCTCTTGTAGAATCCGTTTTATCAAGCAATTCTGATCCAAGAATTGAAGTGTATTATGGCTGACCTCGGCGTAACTAAAGTTTATGCTAGGCTGATCCTAGGATCCTAATGTATTCTGGGTTGATCATTGATTCGTGAAATAAAGCTCGGCTGATCCAGGCATGAAGATAATATTATAATATTTCTCACTTTTTTTACTGTAAAAGAAATGCCATTAACGCTCATGACCTTTGCGTTATTAGCATAGCTTATAAGTATCCGATTGGAGAGAAATGCCACATTGAATTGGTTTTAAAATATATTAAATCAGAGCTCCCAAAAGGATGCCAGTTTGGAATGTGAAAATCCGTTTGGAAGGACTGGTGTCCGAAGGATGTATGTACACATCTATCTGTTCCTGAGCGAAGGAGTCAGTTAGGGTGAATTATGATGTAGTGCGTATAACATGACGAAGACCATCATCCTAAAGTCCTAATTAGATGGCCTTCCATACCAACTACAGCTGTAGGTGTGGCTGCTTGAATATGAGATGAATGACCAGAAACGTTTTGCTAATCTTAGCCCATGCATGCCAGCAGTAGCTTCAAGTAAGACAGAAATAATCCACAAAAAGAAGTATTTGCCCCATGACCGCCATCCAAAGCACTTTGCCGCTGGTGACACAAATATAGGACACGGGTAACAACAGCTGAATGAAATCTCGACACCAGCAACAAATGTGTCCATTTGTCTAGCACACCATATTAGTGTATGAATTTTTAGGCGAAGATTTTGATGCACAGTCTCCATGAATGGCAAGGATTCTGACTCGTTTATTTCAAATGTCACTGAATAGATGGAAGTTGTCTTCCCCAAACACTGCTTTGTTGTCCATGACAGGCCCATCCGGTAGCAATGATTCGGCATGCCCTAAAAACTAACGTGCCGGATTGGTCCGTGCTTCCCTCGTGCCATTACTCCAAGAGTCAATCAAGGAGCGAAACACTTTCAGATAATGTAGCAAGAGTAATTTGCAATGCCACCACCGTCCTCGAATATTTGATGACGGTTGCGCATAGGCGAACTTGTCTGTTCCGAGAGCTGTTTGATTATCATAAACAATGTTAATGCTACGTTCCATAAACAAAGGAATTCACGAGATTTTGTTAATCCCGGGCTGAAATGACTGTCTCGAATATAACGTTTAAGTATAAGTTTGATAGAGACCTGTTCTCTGGTAATGTCACGTTATAACTGGCCGTTGATGGCAAGCATGAGTGTCGACTCGACTGCTGTGGCTAAAAATCAGGTAGATGATCAGAAAGTCTGCTTGCACGATATGGAAAACCACCAGACGGAGCACAAATCCGTCAAACAAGGTTGATGCGGAGACTCTACATCCACTGTCTTTACCTTTGAAAATCCAGGGAAGTGACTAACAGCATGTTACTCTATATGATCATGCAAGTTTACGTAATATAATCTAATTTGGTTGGCTCTTTGAATTATGCTGCCAATGCCAACCAAAAGAAACAGTTCTGCTCACGACTCCCCTCCCATTGTGATCCTCCAACAGGCCCCATGAAGACAGCAGTTAAGAGGTTAATAACAGTCTCTTGTATAATTCCCTGTCTGCCTCTCAATTTCAAGGTAGATGTATAACACGCCCATCCAAGTATAAGCCACTGACTAAGCCTTAAAATTTGACATTACATCACTTTACCACACCACCAATTCCCTCCTCAATGGACATTATCAGACAAGCCCCATGGCAGCAATGGCAATTTGAACCTGCCATAACTCAAGATCATCAAGTTGTGCATAAACTAAAATTTAAAACGTTATCATTCTATGAATATTCATGACACATACAATGCTTTGACTGGTTTTGTAACAATGGTACAGCAACACGTTTTATATTAAGTCCCTACCCAAGGCCAAATCACTCGAGTAAATCATTGCAGATATGAAAGTTGGCTTGGATTCAATAAATAAATACAAATCTTGAAATTTATTTGCACCATTTGTTATTGTGAATTTATTTTGTCGATGTCCTAGAGATATATACTGGCCATTTCTACTTTATTACTGACTGATTCATTGGTGTAAGGTAATCTCGACTCGCTTCATTTCAGTGTGGCCTAATCGTATTGTTAATGAGTTATTAAATAGATCTTTGGTGAGTTCGTGAGCTGGTTTTCTTTAATAGGCAATATATGTGTGCTAAATATATAGCTGGATAGCGTTAATATGACAATACTGATTGATATAACTCTAGAAAATGTTCTTGAACACTAGTTGATGCCTATGTGTGATTTTCATTTGCCTGTGACATTTGCATGATTCGATTGATAGGTATTGCCTCCTCAGAAAATTGATTTATTTCCAGACAGGTTTCTTTGCAATTTAGTAAATAAGACCCGTATTCTACAACGTTAGCGTGCACACACAGAAAACACACACACACACACACATGGTTATTTACACACACACACACGCACACACACACACACACACACACATATATATATATATATATATATATATATATATATATATATATATATATATATATATATATATATATAATATAGTGTGTGTGTGTGTGAGAGAGAGAGAGAGAGAGAGAGAGAGAGAGAGAGAGACAGACAGACAGACAGACAGACAGACATACGCAAGTTCGGATATTGCAATGCACGTAACATGGTCTCATCCGACATTTTGTATAAAATTTTACTTTGATAAAAGGAATTTTGGAAATAACGACAAGAAATTTTCGGTCTGTAGGGTTTCGTTGTATATGGACCTAGAAAACAATTTATTTTACTATATACTTTCTACATTTGTTTTTTCAGTACTGAACTTTCTACTGTGACGGTCAAGACAAATAATGTTAATCTAAAATACCTTCAAATGTGAATTTCTTTGAGAGGCTGGACTGTAAATAAGCAAACATGCAATGAAATGCATATTTCACTTCCAGATCATCGCTAGGACCTTGTTACTCACTGTAAACTGTCGCCAAAACACATGACTCAGTCGAATTCGAAAAGGAGAAAGAAAAAAATGCTCTGTGTATAGACTGGGACTACATTCATTAAAACGGAAGTAATAATTATGATCTGAATCCTGACAGTCAGAGACTTTGTATTTAGAATTTTACCTGACCCAGACAAGCGAATATTAGATTGATCTCTTATTGATTAATAATGATAAGTCCTTTGTTCCAAAGCTAATTACTTCTTTGATTTCATCATGTAACGATTAACCTGCTTCTCCTAGAAACACTCTTTCTTCCTTTACAATTGCATATACAGTAATTAATGAAAACTAAAGCTTGTTGAAATGATCTGTTCACTATTATAATGCAGTGTAATGTAATGAATTACAACAAAATGCAGTTTCTCGCTTTGGAATACATATGTGGTATCGTATGATTGACAATTTTTAAGCATTATTAAATTACACCATACCATACGTATGTCGGAAGGCAAGCATGGGAAGCAATCAGGCATTTAATAAAATACGCCATGAGTGATACGTCTTAGCAGATGTCGATATTTTGGCACAACCGAAAACTCAAATCACGCGTATTCCATTTGATATTTGTTCAGCATAAAACATTCATGTACTGATCATTTATTGTGCAAAAACGAAAGCGCAAACATAATGATTAATACCTTCGGCGAACTTCTGCCTGGGCAAACTAGGCAGCTGCCTAGGGCTCCAACTTCAGAGT
>JARLTB010000058.1:2425000-2520000 GCA_030141615.1 Unio pictorum
CACACACACACACACACACACACACCACATCGGAATTACACAGGTTCGATTATATTGTCATTACTTTACTTTTTGGTATCACGCCACAATGAATTTATCTCTCGGGCATGATTATGTTGTCTTTACTGTAGCCTTCTGTGTCAAATGACATTTGATTCTCACTTTAGTAGGACCGTGTTGTCTTTACAACAGCTATTGGCCTCTGAAAGCATGGGATGTGTCCCTTTAGAAGGATTGTGTTGTCAATAATTTAGTCTTTGGTCTCGGACAACACTGGATTCGTCTCTAGAGTAGGATTGTGTTGCCATTGTTTTGGGACTATTTGTTTCCTCAAGACATGAATCAGACATTCCATAAAATTCTACAAACGTCAAATGTCTTTTATATTGTGATCACAACGTTAATCGAAAATTAAATAACTCGTTTTTGGTGTTTGAGGTCATAGACCGCCATTTGATTGTAAGCCAATTACTTGCAGCATGTCACCTAACAATAGGCTACTCTACATTGTTGTAAGACCCTGTTAATAGAAATATAACCATAACATCACCTTGTTACTTCTTTTTCCTATCTTATATATGTTGATTTCCTCTCTGCCATCAAATCTATACTCCAGTACAGTTAGAACTACGACTAAAGTTTCCTCCTTTATGTTTAGAATTACCATCAAAACTATATTATATTTAGAATTATTATCCAAATTATACTATATTATATTTAGAATTATTATCCAAATTATAATATATTATATTTAGAATTATTATCCAAAGTATAATATATTATATTTAGAATTATTATCCAAATTATACTCATATTATTTAGAAATACCATCCAAATTATATCCCATTATATTTAGAAATACCATCCAAATTATACTCTGTTATTTTTAGAATTAGTATCCAAAGCATACACATATTATTTAGAAATACCATCCAAATTATTCTAATTATATTTATTATTATTTAATTCAATTTAGAATTACCATCCAAATTATATCCGATTATATTTAGAGTTATTCCGTTATTTTTAGAACTACTGTCTAAACTATTCTCCATTATATTTAGAATTGTCGTTCCAAAGTAAATTCATTATTTTTAGAATTACCGTCCAAAGTATACCCCATTATATTTAGAAATACCATTCAAATTATGCTCCATTATCTTTAGAATTACTATATTCTTTTTATAAAAAAAATACTGTACATTATGTTTAGAATTACTACGTTTTTTATATAAAAATTACTGTATATTATGTTTAGAATTGCCATTCCAAAGTAACCTCATTGTATTTAGAATTACTGCCCAAAGTATATCCCATTATATTTAGAATTACGATCAGAAATATGTTCTATTATATTTATAATTAACATCTGACGTATGCTCCATTATATTGTCAGTACATAGGATCTATAAATATTTATTACAAACTGTTTACAATATTGAAGAATTCTCAAAATATAGCGAACGTAAATGACCTTTTGGCAGAGGCGTAGCTGGGGGTGGGGGTGGCAGGGGGTACATATGTCCCCGGGCGCCATACTAGGGGGGGGGGGCGCCAAAATGGGCTTTGAAAACACTCTAGCTACGCCTCTGCCTTTTGGTCCCTCTATCTTTGTATTCAAGTCAAAGAAAAACTGCTACAATATTTTAACATTTATTGTGTAAATGTTATTAACAAGAAAGTGTACCTTGCAAGCAAATTCGACATTTTAGCGGTTTAAATATAATTTCCAATTCTTTTTGTAAGTTCCAAGACCATTGGATAAATTTGAAGAAATTTTCATTTAGCAATTTGCTCAACACATACTTAATGCGAAATAACTAAAGAAACAATTAGGAGTTATTTATGTTTTCAAAGCATAGATGGTGGTAATACACAAACGTGTTTACTTGCTAACGCGAATAATGACATTTACGATACTGTTGTGAAGGCCATCTAATAACGACATATATCTAATGCAATGTGTAGGTGAAACACATCATTAGAAGAGCTTCGGCAAAATTATTTCTATTTCAGGAAAGACTGTACCGGCGGGTTGCTGTAATTATCAATATTTTAAAACTAATTATATAGCATCTTCGCCATCCTTAACAGGGCGTAACTCATTACAGGTACTGGTAAATTCTTCCACACGTAATGCGGACGAGTCAATACAACTGCACTAAAGCAAACCATACAGCTTAAAGAGCAAGAGAATAATTTTAAACCGAACACAGTAAATATTATTTAAAAGAAGTAAGATTCCTTGTTGTACGAACGTGTCAAATACAAATCATACACTTACAGAAAAAAATGTAATTTAAGATATAGTTATTTTAACCATTCTAAGTATATGTCATATATGTCAACCAACAATTGATCCACAACTCCGAAACAAATTCAAATCTGTTTCAATCGATTCTGTTTGAAAGTTAGTGTTTCTCTATGAATTATCTTACAATACAAAATGTCTCGACATTATTTATATCATAATAGTACAGCAGTAGGAGTAAAATTGATCGTATATTTTCATGACAATATGAATTGGTCATTACGTTTTAACTTATCTTAAACAAAATTCAACATTTTGCTACAAAAGGAAACACAAAAATGTATTATTAACACAAATATTCTCCAAGTTAATATTTACCTACCGGACCACATCAAACACTATGCAACCTAGTTCTATCATTCCTTCCTTCCTACCGTTTATTTCATTATATATATATATATATATATATATATATATATATATATATATATATATATATATATATATATATATATATATATATATATATATATATATATATATAGAGAGAGAGAGAGAGAGAGAGAGAGAGAGAGAGAAACAGACAGACAGACAGAGACAAAGAGAGAGTCATATCGGCAAGAACAACTATCAGTGATTCTTTTTCTGCTACTACAGAAACATGTACATATTCATAGTTATTGCTACTATTCATTAGTAGATGACGTGTTTTAGTATTCCTGTATAGTGTGATCTTGATAACTGTCCAGTGTCAGATTAAGTGAAAAGGGGAAATGAAAGTTCAGTCAAAGCCAGTTATTGGTGTTGATGCCTCGAGACTTCCAGCTCTTGAAAAGTTAGAATGACTTGTGAGGTGACCCTCCGTTGCACAACAACTAAAAGGATTGTATCTGTCTCCTCTAGCTGTAGTTGAGGGTGGTTGAAAAGAAAAATCAAACTGAATTTCACAGAGATCAGAAAAAGTAATATATTTGATTTGGATTTCCAGTCTTCTTTTGATATGGACATATTTGTTCGGATTCCTATTTCAAGATTTACTTTTCATTAGTTGTGGCACATAACTGAACGTCTTCCATTTGGGCACATACATTTATGTTCTCCGTTCTGGCGCATAAATGCATAATCTCAATTCTGGGACATACATGTATTTTATCCGTTTTGGCTAGTGAACGGTAAAAGGCCCCGGTTAAATGTATGGATGAAATAATGTGTCGGAATATCGATACAATTCTCTAACAAAACAAGGTATTACTTATGTTATGACATTTATTCTAGTGTTCTCGAACAAAGCATTCGAATGGAAATTGATATGATTAAACAATTCCTTTGATAACTCTGGTATAGTGTATTAATTATATATAAACATCATATGTTCACACAGTGCAAGCAATATCGTCTAGACTTATTTAGACAGACACGCAACGTCCCTTTCTACCGATCATCAATCCCCTAATTAATATATATCCATCTATTTCCGTTTTCGACAGAAATTTATACTGAAGAAGTGGCCCCGAACGCCCTATCCTCCTGATTGATATCGGAGGGTATATGTAATACTTATATCATAAAGATCTGCCTATTTATATGTCTAACAGTCCCTATGTAATCATTATATTGGCAATATCTGTTTATTTCTTAGCATAACAGTCAAATGAGTGTGCAATATCTGTTTTATGTCAGTATTTTTTGTAAATGTGTGTTAGTAGGGTGTGTTGGGGATCGATTGTGTGTTCCCCATTTTATAATGAATCGATTGGGTGGGTAGAATTATGCTGGCAATACAATATATACCTATTTATGCAATGCAAAATGGAATTGTTGGAGAAGAATGGCTGGTCAGAATCTTTCCTTGGAAGAATTAATGCATTGGCTGTTCAGTTCGTATGTGTTTCTTAATCTTCTTGTTTTTGGATAAGAGATAATTTTTCTCAGTTGTGTTGTTCCAATGTTAAGACGTTCTTTATTTTTGAATAAACCGCCATCACGTTATCGCCAGTCAACCCGCTTACGCTATGATGGCCCTTCATTAATTGCTTTAATGACTTCACCCTGGCTCTTCCTACAACATTGTGATCAAGACTAAACGAACTGGGATTACATTCGTCATTACTTAAATGTAAACGGAAGCGGAGAAAGAAACGTTGTTTCAATGCTGGCCGGCGTAGAACAGGAAGAAGAATTCCCGTTATCTTTCTTTCAACCTTTCCAGATAAACAATTTAAAAAGTCAGCCGTTAATTTTGAAAACATGGTGAAAATTCTGTTTAAATCGTTAACCGTTTTGTCAACTATCCCAGAGATACCATATCGTATTGCATTATTCAACGTCCAATCAGTAGGACAACCGGAAAGGCACACACAAATATTCACTTTTATCAACGACCAGAATATCGAGTTCTTCTTTCTGACAGAAACATGGCTAAAAATATCAGGCAATGAGTTCAAGTGCGCGCATACTCCATAAAGTCGTTATCCCGCAACTCTCGCGGAGGTGGAATTGCTGTCATCACAATAATTTAATGGTAAAATGTCTTAAGTACATCACATCCTTCAATTTCTGTCACACATAGTTTGGATTAGTCCTAACAACATTCACACTGAGACAAAGGTCAGTCCATTTTTTCTGTCTCTACCGCTAACCTCCTAGTAGAATAAATAAGCTGACTGAATCTCTCTTTTTGGAGCAGTTTACGAATCTTCTGGACAATGGACATTTGATAGGTGGCATCATAATTATTCTTGGATATTTCAATTTTCACTTTGACTCTCCTGAAAACATACACGTAAAAACTCCTAGATTCCATTCATGTTTCCAACCTTAAACTGTCAGTTAACCAACCCAACCATAAACTTGGTCACATTTTAGACTGGTTTCCTCAAAGACCTGATGACAATATTCGGCAACCCACCCATGTATCCAATGAAATTGCATCAGATCACCTCTGCATTATATGCCATCTCTACGTATCAGTCGCTAACCCTACACTTTTATTTGCTACTAAGAGAAACTTCCGTATGATAAATAGAACCAAACTAATGCATGACATCCAAAAACAACTAACTGATTGATTGTATCCTACAGCAGAACAACTCGATAACTGCATGCGTTCATTGCTTTAAAACATGCTCCAGCCATCAAATGCAAAGTACCAAAATAAAAAGTGTTCTCCATGGTATTGCAGTGTTATGGACCAGCTTCGCACTGCTAAAAGACATCGCCGTAAATCAGAGAGGCCTTGGCGGTCCACCAGATTCACTATTCATAAACAAATCTATGAAGCCGCTAAGAAGAACGTCACAGACATTGTCAATTTAGCCACATTATCCCACTACAATACTAAGATCACGGAGAGTTCCAGCTGCAAAGAGCTCTTCGAGATAACGAACAAACTAATGTCAAGGAACACATGTACACCACCTTCTCTCAAGTAGATCTTCCGGACCTATTTGCAAATTTCTTCCGTGACAAAGTACAAACCATTAGAGACAACACAATTTCAATTGACTCGTCACCATACTGTTTTGATACAGAATTTCAGCGACAACCATTAGGAGCATTTCAACCTGTCTCTATGGATTTAATACAGAAAATCGTGATGAAGAGCGCACCAAAGTCACGTGAACTTGATCCAATTTCAACATCACTGCTGCTTGAGTGGTTAGACCCAATATTGCCTTTACTAAATAGTGTTATTAGTCTCTCTCTCTCTCTCTCTCTCTCTCTCTCTCTCTCTCTCTCTCTCTCTCTCTCTCTCTCTCTCTCTCAATGTGGGAATTCCAATCATGTTTCAAAAATGCCATCGTAAATCCTCTGCTACAGAAACCAACACTTGACCTTAATGATTCAAAGAACTATCGCCCAGTTTCTAATCTCCTATTTATATACAAATTCTTAGAAAAAGTTGTTCTAACCCAACCTGTATCTCATTTGAATTGGAACAGTCTTTTTAGCAATGTACAGTCTGCATATCGCCCTTGCCACAGTACATTCTCCCTGCTTTGCATAGTGGAAAGATTACAGTCATCACCCTCCTTGATTTGTCTGCAGCATTTGACACAATAGACCATGATATATTACTTCACCGTCTGCAGCATGTATTTGGCATTCACAATACAGCCTTACAGTGGTTCAAGTCCTGCTTAGTCAACAGCACAAAAAATTATCTGCAATTTGTATAAACTCTAGCCTAGTTGATCTTTGTTGTGGTGTTCCACTGGGGTCTGTTCTTGGTCCTGTTCGCTTCATTCTATACACTCAGCCGCTCTCAAGTGTCATAGATCATCATCCATTATCTCACCAATTGTACACTGATGACACCCAAATATACAAATCTAGCCACCCAACTTAAGTTGATTCTACCATCTAAGGAGTAGAGATGTACATTTCTGATGTGATATCATGGATAACATGTAACCAACTGCAGAATGATGATACACCTGAGGCGATTCTGAGCATAACAATAAGACTTTCTCAAACAATAAATATCAGTCACACCAACATAAAATTCATACAGTCAGTACGAAACGTAGGTATTACTCTGGACAGTACTCTCACATTGCACCAACATGTTATAAACATTTGCAAAGCTGCATAACTTGAGCTGAGACGCATCAGCTCCATTTGCAAGTATCTTTCAGCTGATGCCACTAAAACACTTTTGTGTTCATTAGTACTTTCAAGACTGGACTATTGTAACCCAATTCCGTCTGGTTCATCCCAATATCTAATATAGAAACTTCAAAAAGTTCAAAACACAGTTGCTCGGATCACCTTTAGAGTACCTCGATCAGTACCACACGAAATTAATTGATAACTCTTTAAAACATATGACACACGTTTAGTTGTTAAAAATTGTATTTCCCATTGTTACTCACCCCAAAGTGAAATTTTAATGAAAGTAGTTCAAAAACCTTACGTATTCACTTGTCAGTCCCAATATTTATTCGACTTATATTTTGGTAATTTATGGGTATATTAGTTGATACTTTTTGCATGGTATTTTTAAATGTTACTATAATGGTTTAAATGATAGATATCATTCGGCTTTCTTCTTTTTGTACATATACTTAACAGTTCCATAAAGTCAAGCTATATATTTTAACAACAAGCAATATCAAATTTAGAGAATCGATTGTTAGACCATTCCCACCTCGTCATTGTCAGAGCTGCTTGATTCGTATGTTGACATGCTCTTGTGACGTCAAAATGTAAGTAGTAGTTCTAATAGGTGACAAATAACCATAAGATTCATTCATATTTAACCAGTTATACATTTTATATTATAAATAAATATACGGTTAAAACCCATATACTTCTATAATAACTGCATCTTTATGTCTGTGCATATTTAGTTAATTCAGTTGATACTTTGATCTATATATCTGATAACACTTTATACATTTGCATTACGAGGATCATTTATTCATTCATCTTGCAGAGTGTTGTTGCTCTATTGGTTCACTTTACGGGTTAATAATCTTCCTGCGACACATAATATTTTCCAATTACAAAGTTGCGTAGACCACTTATGTGTTCTAGCGGTTAGAGCGTCCGCCTCACATGCACACGTCAGCATTTGGTATGACGATAATCTCTTTTCTGCCTAAGGCCTTCGATGTATAACTATAACTTATGGTTTAGTTCAGTTTAGTTTAGTTTACTTATGGTTTAGGCAAAACAGAATATAAGGTAGGAATTACTAAAATTCCTACGAGCGTTGGCCTAGGGAGAATTATTTGCGTTCCTTATTTTATTCCTAAGTAGTATATCGCATAGGTTTTTATTCCTCCGGTATCCTGTCACAAGTTTGTAGCGAAAGACTCGAGGATACTTGTCTTGAATGGAAGCGTACCCATTTCGAATCCATTTAGCCACTTGGGCTGCTTTGGAGTTAAACGTTATTACAAATGGTACAACGTCCTCAGTTTCCTCTTGCAGATTGAGGCCGCGAGGGTTTAGAGTTTTTAATTTTTGGATCCAATAATTTTCTCTTTTGGTTAGAAGTTCCTTTTTATCAACCGCTTCAATTGGAATTATGACGCAGTCCTTAAGGGAATGATCAGTACTGTTAAAATGATTTGCTACCGATTTATTTTCTTTGTGGTTAATGTCGAATCTATGTCTGGTGAAGCGGTCTCTCAATGTGAGAGTAGTCTGTCCAACGTATTGTTTACCACATTTTTTGCACGAGATTAGGTAGATTACATTTCGCGAATCGCAGGACAAATTTTGTTTGATTGCATATATCTGATGAGTGGCATGGCTAGAAAAATGTCGGGTTTCTTCCAAAAAAGGGCACGTATTGCAGCGTTTGCTGCGGCAGACCTTAGCTATTCCGAACGTATGTGTGGACGAGGGAAAATCCCTAATTGTGTTCGTTTTAATTGATCTCAAAAATCGCTTCGAATAACCCCTTTCCCGAAGTGATCTAAATAGAATATTTACTGCTCTCTGAAAATCTTCCTGCCTTGTGCAGAGTCTGTGAAATCTAATAATTTGTGATTTGAGAATACCACTGAAAGTGTGTTTTGGATGAAAAGACAATTTATGTAGTAGTTGGTGAGTGTCAGTGGGCTTAAAAAAGACTTTAGTATCCAAAAAACCCGTCTTTGTAAAATTGATCCCTTTAAACACAGTGGTATCTAGGAAATCAATGGATGTTTCCTTTACTGTCGCTTTTAGTTTAATCGAGGGGTGGAAATTATTTAAAATTTCAAAAAATCTATCAAACTCTTCCCTGGAAAAAGTCCAAATGAGAAAGATGTCGTCTAGGAATCGAAAGTAAACCAAAGGAAGAAACTGACACTGTTTAAAAACTTCTTTTTCCCAGTTGGCCATAAAGATGTTAGCATAACTAGGGGCGAATTTCTTGCCCATAGCTGTCCCTGAAGTTTGTAAATACCAATCACCATTGAACTCAAAATCGTTATTTTCTAAGCCGAGTTTTCCAGTTTACCTAACTATAAGCGAGTGCCTAGGTATATATACAGAAATATTATAATTATTGAAGAGGGTTTGCACGCGGCAGCGCTCACATATATCTAATTCCTTCAAACAACATTTTTTGGTGTTGTGCGATGGAGCAGAAAGTAAGAGCGCTGGCACGTGTGAGCTGGCGAGAGTTGTCTTATCTTCACCTATAGAAGTCGGGGTTCGAAACCAATTTACTTCTTAAAATATTTTCTGATATAGTAATTCTCCTAAGGCCAGGGCAAAGGACAATCGTGATTTGTTCTTATTTAAGTAATATTAAAAACCTAACTATAAGCGAGTGCCTAGGTATATATACAGAAATATTATAATTACTGAAGAGGGTTTGCACGCGGCAGCGCTCACATATATCTAATTCCTTCAAACAACATTTTTTGGTGTTGTGCGATGGAGCAGAAAGTAAGAGCGCTGGCACGTGTGAGCTGGCGAGAGTTGTCTTATCTTCACCTATAGAAGTCGGGGTTCGAAACCAATTTACTTCTTAAAATATTTTCTGATATAGTAATTCTCCTAAGGCCAGGGCAAAGGACAATCGTGATTTGTTCTTATTTAAGTAATATTAAAAACCTAACTATAAGCGAGTGCCTAGGTATATATACAGAAATATTATAATTACTGAAGAGGGTTTGCACGCGGCAGCGCTCACATATATCTAATTCCTTCAAACAACATTTTTTGGTGTTGTGCGATGGAGCAGAAAGTAAGAGCGCTGGCACGTGTGAGCTGGCGAGAGTTGTCTTATCTTCACCTATAGAAGTCGGGGTTCGAAACCAATTTACTTCTTAAAATATTTTCTGATATAGTAATTCTCCTAAGGCCAGGGCAAAGGACAATCGTGATTTGTTCTTATTTAAGTAATATTAAAAACCTAACTATAAGCGAGTGCCTAGGTATATATACAGAAATATTATAATTACTGAAGAGGGTTTGCACGCGGCAGCGCTCACATATATCTAATTCCTTCAAACAACATTTTTTGGTGTTGTGCGATGGAGCAGAAAGTAAGAGCGCTGGCACGTGTGAGCTGGCGAGAGTTGTCTTATCTACACCTATAGAAGTCGGGGTTCGAAACCAATTTACTTCTTAAAATATTTTCTGATATAGTAATTCTCCTAAGGCCAGGGCAAAGGACAATCGTGATTTGTTCTTATTTAAGTAATATTAAAAACCTAACTATAAGCGAGTGCCTAGGTATATATACAGAAATATTATAATTACTGAAGAGGGTTTGCACGCGGCAGCGCTCACATATATCTAATTCCTTCAAACAACATTTTTTGGTGTTGTGCGATGGAGCAGAAAGTAAGAGCGCTGGCACGTGTGAGCTGGCGAGAGTTGTCTTATCTTCACCTATAGAAGTCGGGGTTCGAAACCAATTTACTTCTTAAAATATTTTCTGATATAGTAATTCTCCTAAGGCCAGGGCAAAGGACAATCGTGATTTGTTCTTATTTAAGTAATATTAAAAACCAAAATATAACTTATGGTTTAGTTCAGCTTTGATAGTCGATGTCACTACGCCCTGAATCATTGGGACTCTACTGAGTCTGTTTGCATGATGGATTAATATTTGTTTCAAATTAATCTACGACCTTCTTGATAACGTTACTTTGTAGGAGGTGTCCTCCAGACCTTCAGCAGTAGACTAATTGTATCAGTATAGAGAAGCCTGGCCTTAACACCGTAATACGCTTTTATGAGATTGTGCTAAAGGTTATATTCAAATATTTCGACTGGTTGAGAACGGCATTGCCTGTGTATATGAAACCGGCATTATGTCACCCTAAACGGGTGCACAGAACTGGATGGCTTGGTAGGTGATCTGACGTTGCAGCGTGTCCTTTTGGTCATAAGGTAATACCCTATTGACGCGTATGCGCTTCAACAGATTTTCAATGATCTTGCCAAAGACAGAATTATTTTACAGTTTAAAGTAGACTCGGTCTGTAAGTCTGTGTATTTTGTAAAGTGCCTTCCACGGGCTCGGGTCAGGCTCTAGCGCTATTTGAATCATGATGATGCACATCCTAAAGTTGGTAAACAATTGTAGAACACGGAAGCAAAATAAGTAGTGCCTATTTGACAGAATATTGGATACTATTTGATTTACCGACCCCCAAACGTGTCTACCATGTCTGCTATTATGCGGATAACCACTCTCTTGGGATAGTAATCGACTATAAGACCAACTGATTGTCGCTGTGAATTTATTCAGGATAATCTATATCAATCTTGGGAATATATCTTTTGGGAGCATCTGGGGATATGCTACTTAAATTAATCTCCTTATGGTGACAAAATGGCGGCATACTGTGGATAGTCTCTGTACTATCACCCATCAATAGAGGTTATTTACGCCAGGTAGACGATCCAGGTTATGGTTTAGAAAGTTTATATTATATGCCTACTCACCATGGTTTTCCCAGGGTCAATCTCTTCAGAAAGTGCTGCATGTCGATATCTGTGCAAAGTTTTAGTTCTACTCCCTTGGTTTTGAGACAGCTCATACGGGGTGCTAAAGTGATATGAAGTCTACATCCATACGTCTTCAGAATGATGATCAGAAGGATTCAAAGATATCTCCCAGAAGAATCTCGTCCGTCGTAAGGTATAGATCATGATAGTTCTCGTGGTGTTACCTGCAGCTACCCAATACATTTTACGATTGTTCGTACTACTCGAATATATTCCACGGATGAGGTTGCTTTTAAAGGCCTCGATAGGACGTAACTGCGTCTCATTGAACCATTCTCACCCGTCCATAGCCCGTTATTGATCAGAATGGGAAAATCATGTATATATCATTTATATATCGATGAATAATGCGAAACATTCAGGAATAGTTCCTCAGCAACTGAAATAGGTTACAGGGCAGGAAATGTTAGCTATCTGTAAACTGGATATTTCCTAGGTAATCGGTTATTTTCCATGTAGACGGTGATAGCATTGATGTCTGTCATTGAGGCTATTGCCAACGCTGACATCAACAGTGGTCGTCGTAGTTTCGAATATCTTTTCTAGGTTTAGTTGCAGCTGGATGTTGCGGTTCTTATGGGCGGTTGCTCGATATTTACCAGTGATATAGCTCTCTTATACGGTCTTTACGCAGACGCTTCTGACAGAAGTGACATATCCCAGTTTCTTGAAATGCTGTGGTATTGGCTGGAGTCATCACTGTGCTACCCGGGCTGGCTACATTTTTCAGGAAGTTTACTGGCTCATTCTTATGAGTTTTGCTAATCTTGACTACCATTTTTATTATTCTCTATACCAATCGGGGTTTGGTTTTGCAGTAATATCACTCGATTATGAAGCAGACGCTGCGTGAAGGCTGGCTTGTGAATGTTTATGTATCGCTGTACGTGGAGTCAACCTCTTTCCTCCTGTTGGCATATTAAGAGCGTTATCATTTATGGCGTAGATGGCCACTTGTTTAAAAATGTGCTTAAATTGGAGTTTACCGTTTCCGGACTTAGAAAAGAAAGTCCTCTGAGGTGTTGACTCTATTGTGCGGAAGTCTTTAAAGTAGCTCACGCTGGGGTCTTGGCTTTCAGTGGTTTTGTCTTATTGGCTTTGAACGAATGGCCATGCGGTATCTCAGATTGACTTATATTCTGTCATTTTCGTAACGACTGGTTTTGATCGAGAGTTGGTGGTTAAGCCTAAATTCCATTGCATCGTCGTGCAAAATGTTTGGGAGAGGTTTTCTCCTTAGCTGCTATGTCTGGGCCTATATAGGTGCCTGACTCTGAGCCTGTATGGTCTTTTGAAGCCTGGGGGCCGGAGTTGGCTGTCCCGTAGCTGGGGTTGGCTGCATTAACTTTCTACCCTATTTGTGATAGTACAGAACATTTAACAATCATTGGCTAACCAAGACGGGGCTACGTATTATGGCGCAGTTTCCAAAGGGTATGAAAGAAAATACAAACTAATATCAAATGCTTTCTTGATGAAACTCTTGAGAAAATAGGAACGCTAGAATTGAAATTATCGTGATCGGATTGTATTTCCCTTAAAGTGATTAGGTTAAATGTACCCAAACACGATCGTTTAATCCTACAATAATTTTAATAATATCCTAAAGGTAGTATTGCGCAGCTGATTCGGAGCTTCAAGTCTTTCTACGTCATTGTGATATAACTTCAAAGTGTACCGAAGATAATAATCCTACGCCGCTCTTTTTAACCAAATCATTCTGCACCATAATGCTATCATTTAAACTGTTTAAATGAATCCATACACATAAAAGCATTTGTTCATGCAATAAATATAAATACGAAAACATTATATCAATAATTCGACGTTTACATGGGCCAGCGCTTCTGATATAGCAAATTCCAGATGTCCAAGCATAAACCCATATACCGAATTATCTATTCTTTGGCTTCTTCTCTTCTGAAAATGACTAAATGTGAAGATGTTAGCGCCGTAAATTATGGGGTCAAAGTGGAAACTTTTGTATTTCAACGTAGTCTACTTTGAGACAACTTGAGCGTAAAATGTGTTTCTTTAGTGTCGCGCAATTATAAAATTAAGTTTTTATTTTTATTTTGCACCAGCTAATTTGTATCGATTCAATAAATTACCAAAGTTCGTAATCTTTATAGATGAATAAAACACTTTAAACCAAACTTTTTCCTTGGCAAAAGGCTGACATAATCTCTGATACGCTTAATTTTTGCATGCATTGCAGAAACACTAATTTGCTCTAAAAGTCAACAAAATGAGAAAATTTGAAATTTGTGAACAAAGAGATAAACATTTCTGAAATGTTCATCTTTGAAAATCTTAAAGAACGCGAAATTGAAAATAGAATGCACAAACCGAACATCTATGATAATATGTAACTCTGCCATGAAGGTAATAAAAGATGTTTTTGCTAAGAAAAAAGGTTTTATAGTGAGTATGTTGCGTATGTTTTGACTTATTTAATTGCTTCAAAGACAAAATTAAATGTATTTAAAAAAAAACACTTTTCCATTGTTTCTAAGCATTCATCACAATACGAATATAAACAAAAAAAAGGAATTATATTTAAGTTTCTGATATTGTAAAGTTTTACATATCGTATCAGTCTTCTAACAATAGATGTATTATTTGTACGTTGGAGTGCAAGTGGTCCAATTTAAGTACTAACTGTCCTTTTCAGCCAGTTTTGTAAAACTCCTAATTTTCAAATAACCCTTCCTTTTGAATACGACCACCGATGACACTTTTAGCAATAAATATAATATACTTAGGGCGACCTTGTCATGACTGAGTTCGTTAGCTAATGAACTACAGCCTGTCTGAAACGATGTTTGACCTATTCTCACAAATTATCAGAACACGTATCCATGCAAAGAAAATAAATTCAAAATTAAGATAGAATGTATGACCCTAATTACAACATCTGTCCTTCCACGATTTACAAATGACAAGAAAAAAAAAACGTCTGAAAATAATTATATTACCGTTAAATACTACTTCAAAAAATACTGATAAAAAAAGAATCCAGCTTTTTCAATTGTTATAAAGGCTACAGATTATACGCATATTTCTAAACTGGAAATAAAAAAAAAATTTCATTGTTTTTTTCTTTTTTTCTAAATAACCACAGTTGGTGAAAATGGTTTGGACTTTTAACCCTGATACACCAATCAGTACTACTTTGATGCCTTTCCATCCAACCAACATTCATGATCAAAATTGGAAAAGAAAATTATGCGGTTTGATCTTCAAAGAAACCGTAATTGGCATTCTTTGAAATATCCGATGCAGGTTTGATATGTGATTTGCATGCATCTGTCTGTAAAAGTTTTAAATATATAGTGTTGCGAAGGATGAGGAAGAATTCACAGAAGTATGTAAACAAGGAGATTCGAAAGGTGATGAGAAGAATAAGGAAAGCACAACGAGTAATGTAACCTGGGGAAAAACGAATTTAGGTATACAATTTTCAATCTTCTGCAGAATTCTGCAAGTATGGTATCCCATAATTCCGCGAAGTAAATTGAACACTTTCTAAAATTAATGTTTGCTAGAGTTTTATTTCTTAGAAATACTCCATTGATTTATATTGAGCTTCACGCAGTTGTACTAAGCAGTATTAAAGGACATTTTGATTAAAGCCTGACCTATAGGCGCCTTAATCTGCATCCCACTCTACAGAAATAAATGCAGGTATGTTACAGGGACGTCATCCTTCTTATCCAAATGTGCAAGTCAACTAATGTGCTATTACTAAGTTCTGATAGTGCGTATGACGATCTCATGAACAGCTAATTCGAAAGTAACAATCCTCTTTTGAAATCTGCAAGAAATCACAATATCTCTTGGTCGATCTGAAAATCTCTTTTTTCAAGCCGTTGCAATGTAATATATTGTTTATTCGAAATTTCACTGCTGTAAGTTCCATATATGCACATTTTCATTTTATTTAGATATTTTCCTTAATAAACAAAGTTCAATTAAAAATAAAAAGCTGTCAAATAAAAAGCCTTCCGGAAAAGATTTTTTTTTATATGTTATACACTATCTCGTTTGAAAATCATTTTTTGTTACTTTGACATGGATGTGTGCTGTCTGCCTTGAAGCAAATGGCAATCAATCCATTACATTTTGTGAATGATACCTAAATTAATCCATTGAACTCGAAAACGTTGAATCAACTAACGACACACATGACAAGTCCGGAATTGAGTTAGAAGCAGAGAACACTTAATCCATCATATCTGATGAATTTGTCAGAAACTGAAATTAATTGTTCCAATCTGTTGATCAGCTTTGCCTATAAACTCCTTGCCCCTTTGTCAATGACTAATGTCACACAAAGCAAAAGGGTTGTTAATGGAAGTCCTTTATTGGAGAGTATTACCCATCAGAATACATACTGACAAGGCCTTGAAAAGTAGACACGCCTCTAGAAGGTCAGCTTCAATAACACAAAGGACATTGATAACATTTATCTGAAATTTTAAATATATATTATTTTTATTGAAATGTAAAAACATTTAAACAGTACGTTAAACAAAATTAAAATGCAATAAAACAAAGTCTTTCCAAGTAATTAAAGGCATTCGTGGCGACACCGCTAACGTGGCATAGTGATTTGAGCATCAGTCTCGGATGTAGGAGTTCGCGGGTTCGAACAATGACAGATTCATACCAATGCCTTTATTTTAAATGGTACTAACAGCTGCCTCGCTAGGAGTTCAGCATTACGAGGTTAGTGTTAGAACTGGTCATCCTGGTGTCAGGATAAAATGACTGAGTGGGACATCATGATACATGTCTGCGGCATGATGCCCATGTACTAGACATCACTATAAATTGCCACAGTGCAGACATCTTAGCGACATGACTGAAAAATTAATAACGCTACGTTAACAAAATTCAAATCACACAAATCACCATCCCTCTGCCATCTGGTCAATTAATGACATCAGATTAGATTTTTAGTGTTGAGACAAGTTTAGATAATCACAATCCATTACATATTTGCAGACAAATTTATTCCTTCAGGGTTGGGGGCGAGGAAAGGTGCAATGCTTCCAATAGCTAATGAAAATTGTTACAGCTAGGATATAAATCCAAATCACACACACACACACACACACACACACACTCGTGGCTAGGAGCAAGTAATGGAATTATCCATAAAATCAATTAGAATCAATTAACTAGTAGAACTTGACTAAATTTCAACATGCGGGTAACTGGTAGAATTCAGTTTGCAATACCTTTGTCTTTGTGATCAATTACATAACTACAGTTTTGACAGTGTAATAGCGATATGACCAATCAGCAAACTGTTACAGTGACCGGCATTGAAACCTTTAAAAATCAAACAAAAATAGCTCTAAGATAACAATATTTCCCAGCATCACATTTCATATATGTATGTCGTCCTTTCCATCATTCCATTACAGTTTTTATTTCTGTCCTTTGGGTTTTATTATCTTTTATTCTGTACACCCAATTCGGGTTAGTAAATCAATTTCAATCAAAGGATATTTACAATCTTGAAGTCATGATGTAAACAGTGTTTGTAAAATACATTTAAGAACAAAATAGCATCGACTGTGTAGATATGGTATTGAATATATTATTATACTTGCGTGATTTATGTGAAAGATTATGTTTTCCCAAAGCCAAATTAGGATCTCCATTTTAATTAAAATTCCACATAAATTTCCAAAGGGAAAATGCGTTTCATGCAGATTCAGATCTGGAACATTCGTGGAGTTTTAGTTCCAGAAATAAAATAGATTAAAAGCGAAAGCGACGTTTTTTTAAATGCCCATCCTTTTCTCTGCTTCTGTTTGCCAATGATTATAGACTTAACTTCCAGATACATAACATGACAAATAATATCTTTTATATAGGCATAATTCAAAATGATGTCGCTTAGCCACAATTTGTGTTTCATCTTTTGTAATTTGAACATTGGCGTTATTAGATGCCCAGTGAAAGATTAGACTAATAGTGATTGCATCTAAAGAGAAACATGCCATAGAAGAGCTTCGACAAAACGTCTTGCTATTTTGGGAAAGTCTTCATGTTTTTGAAAATCTTTATCACGTGATGCTAATTATTTTTACTACCATTCTAATTAGTTTCCGTTACTCAAAAGTGTTTACGTGAACACTCAACAGAATTCCCTTACCGAAGGAAAACATATTAGAAAATATTAACAATATAGATCAATTTATGCTTATGCAGATTTTAAATCGTAGGATCCCAGACTGAATTAAATACGTCTCCGCCCAATATAACAAATGGTGTGATTTGTTTTAAAAACTATTTGTATTACCCATATTATATGGATACATCAATACACTCCAAACAACAACCATGATAGATGCAAAACTCTTATAGACGTAATGAAGATGACATTATCTACACTAATACACCCCAGATCATAAATCTGATAGGCAAACGATGGATGACATTATCTAGACTGATACACCCAAGATCACAACCATTAAAATACAATACGGATGATATTAACTACACTATTACCAAACCACAAATCTGATAGACACTATGACATTATCTACACTAATACACACAAAACCACAACCCTGATAGGCAAAGGACCGATTTCATCATCTACACTTATACACCCCAGATCACAACATTGATAAACACAATACGGATGATATTAACAACACTAATACACAACAAAGCACGACCCTGATAGACACTATGACATTATCGATACTAATACACACCAAACCAGGACCCTGATAAACACAATACGGATGGTATTATCTACACTAATACACACTAGATCGCACCTCTGACGGATATAAAATAAATATGACATTTAACTACACTAATACTCTCTAGCTGACAGCTTTTATAGATGCAAAATGATGACATTTAATTACCTTAACATATGTAATGTCGAGGTTGTGTAATCACACGAGATCAAACGAATAAACGTTTAAACGACAAGATCACAGTAATTTATTGTTTCATCATTAAATGTGTTTTTATCCTACACACCCGATGTCATCGGATAATTGCCATTTGCCTACAGTTATTTTCACTTACATTGTCATTCATACTGTTTGGTTTGATATATCTTGAAATTCTTGAAATGATGTCCAAATGTGTTCACCTGTAAAATAATATATAATATATTTAAAGTGGAATTGTACTGCATCAACTGATAGTTACAACACTGCTCTATTGAAATTCGTGATCTAATAAAAACAACAGCAATGACGAAATTTAATTTGAAGTAATCTCATGGTATGTTTTGAAATCCTCGCAGCTGCTTTCATCGCATATTTAACAATTTCAAAGAGAAAATATGTTTTCTAAATGGCTTAAAAGGATTTCGGCAATAATTAGCGAGTATATAAACATTGAAATATAGATTCTCATCTTCTCAAACATCATATGAAATTTCTCTTAATAGTGTGTGTGTGTGTGTGTGTGTGTTAGAAGCGTCATCCTTGCGACTCCAAAATAGAATGCAATTATCTAGAGTGCAGGATTTGTATTAATACATCAGAATTTGCTTTCCTTAAGTTATCTTAGTAAATCGTTAGACTTAATTAACTTCATCCTGTGTGATTTTACTGGGGGAAAAATTCCTGCAGACCATGAATCAATATGCTTTTAATGTCTCCATATATGAACGAAACAAGAATGACAAAACAGCGTGATCCAAGCAGTGACGAGTTAGGCCAATAACATGGAGAATTTTATCGTTTCTTCTAATTCCTGCATTAGTAAATGATGATTGGCAAAACAAGCTGGATATAAAATGCTTTTTGTGTCACTGTATTAACAATAAATTATTTATTAACTCCATCTATTGGTATTTTAGTGACTGTTTTACACAGTAATAAAGACCTCTGATCTTGAGCGTTGGTACAACATTTTAGAACAATCCACAAGCAATGTATGTTTCTTTTCATTGAAATTATTTTAGACTGCGCCTCTGAAAATACATGTCATGTCATATAACTGTATCGCAATAAATGTTGACATTATCGCATATTACGTTAAATTAATGATTCCATTATCACTGGTAGACATACAATCAATACCTCCAATGAACTGACCGAAGTCCCTGGAAAATAATTTAAGAAATATGGATTTCCGTAATCGAGTATTGGATGGTTTAAAGATATTATTATAACGCCGGTATGCTATTTCTGGAGTTGTTGCTGTCTGACGATATAAAAAAATCTAAGATAGAAACCTAATGAATGAAATGAAAATGTTCAATAGAGTTGAGTATTACACTGGGCGGAAAGAAAACTGCTAGCTCGTGATAAGAGTAAAGAATATATCAGATGTCACCAGTCATAAGTATTATTAGTATCAATGACTGCACACACACACACATACCTACCTACCTACCTACCTACCTACCTACCTACCTACCTACATACATACATACATACATACATACATACATACATACATACATACATACATACCTGCCTGCCTGCCTGCCTGCCTCCCTCCCTACCTACCTACCTACCTACCTACCTACCTATAAAGGTTTAGAAAACTATCAATGACTAATTTAATGTTTTGGGAATATTTCATATTAGGTGATGATACCTTGTGATTGGTCCTGATGAATTTTCAAACACGTGTTGCTATATAGAACCACTTACAAGAAAGATTTAAAACACATGGCTATATCCTACCCCACACGAGTTTGATATCATAATGTGATACCTTTGACATTGTATTGCAAATATCTTCACTTTTTAAATGTTCCAGGAAACCAATTTAAGGGCTTTTGTCCTATACACTAAATAAAGACAGACAAACGTTCCTGTATTATTTTATATCTTCTGATTTTGTCTTTATAAGTGTAATCACCGGGTCTGTATTCATTTTCATTGTCAAAAATAAAACCATAACTTTAAAATCATAAGATGTTATTAGAACCAGATTCCAGAATCAAAGTGAGTTTTCAATAGATGTTGCTCAGAGATTGTGTGACAAAATGTTAATTCAATTTTCTTTTCTTTGAACACCGCAACATTCTTACGGAATCATATACCATTGCTTTTCCTTGCCAGACAAGCTATACTATCGACTTCTGAACGATTTACAACTATATTGTTAAATTATTCAAAACCCCTTAAGAAATAAAATAATTAGTAAGCTCTGCGATATATAGATATTAAGAAAATGGTAAAGTGGATATTTTCTCATTCTTTGACCAAAACTTGGTCGTTTTGACCTTGAGACACAAATATTATAAAAATTAAATGTAATATATATATATATATATATATATATATATATATATATATATATATATATATAAAAACAAAAGCAACTAAGCACAATATTTAATTTTAAAACAACAAATAGCATCATGACCCCTCGAGAAAGCATTTCACCTATTTTATGGTGGAAGGTAGCTTTTGACGGCACATTTAATACAGTATTGACTATATCATTCTGAGAAACTGGGAGCGTAGACGCGCGTAAACGTATCCTACGTACCTTTTGTTTTAAAACAGCCCATAAAATAAGTATAGGAACCTGCCCTCACTACTATTACCTTCTATAACTTTCATCTCAATACAGCCTCATTGACAGTAAATATTAATTACCAAATACCTATCAAGTTCTAAAGTCAGAAAACCAAAAAATAAATATAAGTAGATGGTCTGATACCAGACTATCATAAAATTCTGTCGAGATATTATGTTACCAATTTAGACAGTATGAGGTAGTCTAAAACCCCAAGAATAGCAGGCCCCGCAGATCAAGGCTGCAATTAAACTTTATCTAACTTTAGGCATATAGACCCCCAACTCAACTATAAGGGCTGGGGCGTATGGGCTATAGATTCTATTAACTCAAAACAGCACAAAATTCATCTAATTTTTTTTTATTTTATTTTTTTTTTTTTTTTTTGGGGGGGGAGTTTGGATAAAGGACATCACCGCTGGACTAACACCGGAAAAACATCAGGAGAGAAACAACTTAAAAGAACCCAGGACAAAGAAAATTGATGGTTGGTCCGAGGGAACAATCATATGCTGGGGCACCATGAGAACAAGATGGCAACCTGACATTAGGGGCTACTCAAACAGACAAGGAAAAGCAACACAGAAAATAATCCGATTGCTTTCATTGCCGGGTAACAGGGTCCTCATTTGGTACAAGAACCCTCTTCGAACAATCTATTTCACGAGGCCTGACTTGATAATTTTCTTTTTGCACTCCGTTCGGGGTTGACAGGCTGTTTTTACCAAACAGTGACTGTACTTATTTATGTCGCATGGACATCATGGTATTCAATCTTGTTGGGGACTTGATATGTGTGCACTTTGTACTGAAGGGGGTCCTAACTAAACACCTCAAGTCAGGCAAAGGCAGACAAAGTCAGTCCATAAGGACCCAAAGGTAGCCAAGAAGCCATATCAAAGGACACGATGCAGGTCTACAAAGACACGAAGCAAGTGAACAGTGATATAATGTGAGGTGTGATAATAGTAAACTTCGGAAACCGCGTGTTCAGACAAACGTTACATCACGAATATATGAGTATGAATTCAATAATATAGTATAATATATACGAATAAGTACAAATAAAACAAAATTAAACAGACTTTACCTGCCTTTGTCTGACTTTGTTCTATTAAATGTATGTATGTATGTACCAATTTTACTTTCAAACAACATTAAATCACGCTTTTTAAATATTTAAATATCAAAACAAAGTTAATATAGTATAATATATACGAATATGTACAAATAAAATAAAAATAAACAGACTTTGTCTGCCTTTGTCTGCCTTTGTCTGACTTTGCGGTGTTTTGTAGGACCGGTACTGGAGGTGTTGGAAAGTTAGGATAGTTATACAAATTTTACGACTTCGTTGATTTGATTTAGTTGCATAGGTGGCTCGCACATTGTTGTTATTTTCCTGTCCGTTAGTAGTGAGTGGACCGGATTTGAATTAGGCACGGAATGAAGATGTTGCGGGCTGTACAACATCCTTGGACTTAATGGTACCTCTCTTTTATTGCCACAACTCGGATAGCTCCAAAATGGCGGAGATGTGAAACTAATTTCCAATACCTCCACTTGTGCCATTGCACGCCATTAACACACATAATTGGCTGTATGGGTTGAGTGTGTGTTGGGTCTATTCCCACTTACCCAGGGTCCTCCATTCAGATCGATGGTTATAGCATCCCCGACCTGACGACCAAATTAAATAGTACTCCTTGAGTACATACATGCCTGGGGGAAGCGGCACCATTCCTCACTCTCAGGAGAAATGAAATATCAAGCTTTGCTGGAAACTTAAAACAGTGCTACATGTCCCTAGTGAGCGATACAGCACTATAATTCAAATTCATCATCATCACCTTTCGCAAGGACACGTTTACGCAAACGACCCGCAAACGGTACCTAAGCTGCAACCCTTCGATTACGAATCTTATAGAGTTGTGTTATTGCGGCTGTCGTTGTATTTATCAACGTTTGCATTTTATTTCATCATACGCCGAGTAAATAATGTTTGATGGTTTTTATGATAACTTTGTAAGTGATTATGTAAACTTACCATTTTGATAAATACCAAACTATGATCACTGAATGCTTATAATAAACAGTATTCTCCTTTCTCGATTCCAGTCAGTGAATTCAATTAATAAACGTAATTGGCTATGGTATTAGGGTTTTTTGTGATTAAAATCAGGTCTCCACTGTCCTAGGTAAAAATATGTTGAGCACCACCGAAGAGTCATGTTCCGATGACCTTTTAATTAGCCAATGGGAAATGCAGCTTTCACAAATCTGAAAGTGAATCAAATCGCTCGTTAGATATTCATTCTCTTTATCCATACGATCTGTCTCCAAGCGCGAAGATAAAAGACTTCATCTGATTAGTTGATAAAATATGTGATTATGGTAAAAACATATGTTACCAGAACATGACCTCTAAGCGGTTGCTGTCAGATCTTCCTGTATAACAGCGGGTATCTGATTTTAATCAGATTAATCAGATTGTACAAATGTGCAAAAAAAAATCCATAGCTGTTATCTAGTGACCGTTTGCAGCCATTTCCATAGCATAAAACGCAGTCTAAGTAATGAAGATTTCCACTTGAGCAGTTATAAGTGCATTCTTGATTAACCTTAATATCAGCAAGATTAATTGAATAATCACTTTTGTTCATTATTCACTCAATCACCTATAATGCTACTGTTGTTTGTTTTTCCTTTTTCGATAGTTCTTCCTGGTGTTACTATTGCTCTGGTGATTACTTGAAATACAGAAATAATGAAATTTCTGGGATTATATATATATATATATATATATATATATATATATATATATATATATATATATATATATATATATATATATATATATATATATATATATATATATATATATATATATATTTCTGTTTTATCTGTTTGTCTTGTATGTATTTTGTATTTCCCTTTAAAAATGACACATTAAGAGTCGAAAGCACTTAGGCTAGTTAGATATTAGTTTTGTACTGTTCGTAGTCAAATAAAGATTACCAACAACTGATCTGACCAATCTTTTTGAGTTCCTATGTCGGCATTGAGTATATAGTTGATATCGTGCATACTTCTCGAAGCGTGAGAGAGAGAGAGAGAGAGAGAGAGAGAGAGAGAGAGAGAGAGAGAGAGAGAGAGAGAGAGAGAGAGAGAGAGAGAGAGAGAGAGAGAGAGAGAGAGAGAGAGATTGGATGGCTTGTTTAGTTTAGTTTTAGATTTTCTTTGTATTTAGTCTAGTCCCTTAGGCTGCTTGTTTAGTTAATTTTTAGATTTTGTGTATTTGGCATAGTCTCTTAGGTTGATTATTTTGTTGGTTTTTTTAAAGATTTTTTTTTCTTCAAATTTAGCCCAGTATATTGGGTTGATTGTTTAGTTTAAATTTAAATTTCATGTACTTGGCCTAGTCCCTTGGGTTGATTTTGTCTATTTTTTATTTTATGTATATAGCATAGTCTCTGTGGTTGATTGCATTGATACAAAGTCATTATACCTTAATATAGCGATATTAAATTGTACAGCGTTATATATTATACAACGATGTTAAAGTGTACAGCGTTATATATTATACAACGATGTTAAAGTGTACAGCGTTATATATTATACAACGATATTAAATTGTAATTGGTTATATAATATACAAGGATATTACATTGTACAGTATTATATATTATACAACGATATTAAATTTTAATTGGTTATATAATATACAAGGATATTACATTGTACAGCGTTATATATTATACAACGATATTAAATTGTACAGCGTTATATATTATACAATGATATTAAATTGTAATTGGTTATATAATATACAAGGATATTTAATTGTATAGGGTTATATAATATACACGAATATTAAATTGTATAGGGTTACATATTATACAAGCATATTAAATTGCAAAAGGGTTACATTTTAGAGTAATATATTATACAATAATATTAAATTGTAAAAGGGTTAGATATAATACAATGATGTTAAATTGCATCCGGTTTTATAATATACAAGGATATTAAATTCTTATGGATTTTATAATATACAAGGATATTAAATTCTTATGGATTTTATATTATAAAAGGATATTAAATTGTATATGGTTATATATATTTTATAAGAATGTTAAATGTTATCAGGTTATATATTATACAAGGATATTAATTTGTATAGTGTTTTATATTATACAAGGATATTTATTTGTATTGGGTTATATATTATACAAGGATATTAAAATTCTTTTATAGGGTTATATATTATGCAAGGATATTAAATTAATAGGGTTATATATTATGCAAGGATATTAAATTGTATAGGGTTTTATATCTTGCAATTAAATTGTGAAGGGTTATGTTATATATAAGGATGTTAAATTGTATAGGGTTTTATATTATACAAGGATATTAAATTGTATAGGTATATATATTATGTAAGGATATTAAATTCGCCCGCCGACTTCTTTTCATTCTGTTGAACTTCAGTCAATCTGATGACATTTCGGTTTCGTATCCTCCTCTAATATATTCACTGGGAACTTGAAATGATTACTGTAGCGCTCATGTTCGAATGACACCAAAACGAATTAGTACGGCAAGTTATTTTTATATGCACCTCTTGAGATTTATTCCACAAGATCGACTGAAATAAAATCATTACTGAAAATCTTTCAGAGCTGTTTGGAATGATAAATGTAACATTTCATTAACATGTGACCTTCATAGTGATCCTGTTTGATCACCATGGAGTTTATCGCCGAAGTCTAATGATCCAATATTAATCTGTCTGAATCTATGGTTTCTTCTTGACCCCATATCAAGTCCACGAATGCTCAATTCTCTCTGGCCGTATATGCATCTTGAAATCAAATATTATCAGTATGATCTAACATTACATAAGTAACGTCGATAAAGCAGTACGTAAAGAAACGCATCAACTCAAATGTAGAAGATAAACTGTAACACCTACGAGTGTAAATTAACCGCATCAATAAGAATGAAGGACTTCTCGCAGAAATAAGTGTCCATTGCCAACTACTCTAGCAAAACACACAGCCAAGATCAAAGGCTTACAGTAGGCATTACGCTTACACATCAGTTCCGTAAAGTCCAATTTCCTTTTCATAAAACAACATGTCCGTCTATCTTTCAAATTTTTAATAGCTACTATTTTATAAGTATCTTCCAGAAAAAAAAAACAGCATATTACTGGAAGAATATAAGGATTTTGGGTTTAATCCTTTCTATTTTTTAAAATCAAATTTAGGTCGAGGAATCAGTGGGTTGAAATTTTAAAGACCCCATACCGCCGTTTCTCATTAATTTCACCATTCTTCCAATCTAAGTTAAGTTTGGAAGGAAAGAAATGATTTATTAAAACAAAAGCTGTCATAAACCGTTCTTAAAAGTAATTAAGAATTTAGGTTTAAACGACGCTTAGATATTATGTTTAGAATTAATAGGTATCAAACCTTAAACAGTCAACGAAATCACTCGTAATTTCATTCCTTATCGAGAGTGCTCCAAAAGTAATGATCTGATACGTTCGACCAATTCCGTTAACGACGAAACTAACGCAGCATTCACACTTGGTGCACAAGTTTATTCGAGAGGGAATGGAGACTGACATATCTACTTTTTAGAGAAAGAAAGTGTACTGTAGATAAAAGTAAGACTCGTGTGAATATTGATAATCGGCAGGCGCTCTGGAATGCTTTGAAAGTCTGAAGATAATCCGAAATAGCGTGGTGTTACTTCATTTTGTTTACAACGGTGAAGTCATCAAATCTTGTGTTCCAGCTTTCGACACAAACCGGATTAATTCGTACATATGTGAAAAATGGCACGGTCTCTCAGTTGGAGAGACAAATTACATTGCACATAGGGTAAAAAACGTCACATTATCTGGTTTTAATGGACCAAAACATGGTTAGGACTAATAGCTTCCAGGTTTAATCAGATGATTGGGCATGTACGATCTTTTTTACCATAACGGCAGCATTGTCTAGATTGATTCTGATTTGTTGCCGCAGTGAAATACATTAAAATATTCCTCCATCGCCTCGGTAGATTAAAAATAAAGCATTCCTTTAAAAGTTGCTCCTTTTGGAGATCTCAATGCCTGGTTTGTCTGCGACATGATGTCCCATTGCTAAACATCACTATAAACTACCACACTGCCTACATCGTAGGGATATAACTGACAAACTGTTATGACTAAGTTAAAATTCCAACACAGACAAATACACCACAGGAACTTGGTCGAGTTTCGTATCACACCAATAAGCGGTAACCTTCACGTTGTTGTAAAGATTGAACTTGGAATAATTTTTGTCACTGCACGAGTTTGGTTTCAGATTTAATATTTTTTTCCATCGTAATATAAATAAACCTCTTACATAATTGCTCTTAGTGTATACTTATAATCTGACTTGAACCCGTTCGCACTCATTAGTCAATGCGACGGCTAAACTGATTTTTCATACTGTGATCTATTATAGCCAGACGATGGTGGATTCGATATAATGAAAATAAAAGCGTCTTTCTGAGTAAGAGCATTGTTGTCAACTACACGACATCTGTGAGAGAGTTCCATTTACTTATAATGGATGCATATACATGCTACACAGTTTTCGTATAGCCTTATGAAGTTACGTTTATTTTGATATGAATTGGAAAGGAAATGAAAACAATAATGTAACAGGAATCCTTTATATTTACTTGTAAACGTTTTGTTAGGTTAAATTACACATATCAAATAAAGACCAACCGGGGACGAATCATTCGGGAGCACTTTAGTGTTAAATAAAACGTATCAAAAAGACCAAAAGAGGACGAATCGTTATGAAGCACTTTTCCTAGAGTTAAATAACACGTTTAAAATACAGACACAGAGGCGTGATTATGGAACACTTTCATTACACTTTCCACTCACAATAATTACGAAATGTGATCCGAATCCGTACGAACTGTAAGGTTGGCATCCTGTCAACAAAATCATTTATAACGCAATTTGTATAAATCACATATTTCTAATAGAATGTGGTGATTTTCGCAGATATTGCTTGATAATATCCCTTTAAGGCAATGCATTAATGTCATTAGGAAATAAATTTGTTTTGGGTTTTCCTGCTTTCTTGCATCCTAAAATGTGTCTGCAAATAAAACTGATTTTTTTTTTACCGGAATAGCTAACGGTTTTAGTGGGCAAATGCGGAAACATGAAGTGTTTTGCTAATCATAGCACCACAATATAAAATATAATCTAGGTTAGAGACTCTTTAATACGTACTCTACGGAGATTTGAACATGGGTTTCGGCAACCATGGCCTTGCCTGCACCTACTATCTATCTAGACTATGTGCCCTACGTCTTTTAGGGTCCCCGCGACAATGGATCAAGATTACATTGATAGGAGATAATATTTCGACTGCCTAAGGGCCTCCACAGTGTTTAATCAGGCAATGGGAGGCTAAGACAGCCATCAGCCAGTTGTTGTCGAGGTGTACAAAACTGAGAACCAGTACTTCAGCAGAATCTCATATACTATTCCAATTCAACATGGAATGAAAACGTGGTATCAAAGAAACTTAAGAACGCCTACACAATCCACCATTACAAGCGAAAGAGCAACCATCAATGCTTCGACAATCACAAAATAATCTCCCTGCTATCAACGGCAAGAAAAACACCTTCTCGCGTCTCCTATCTTGAGCAGGGTCAACGTTTAGAAAGCCAATGTGGTTTACCCACCCATCCACCCCAGATGACTAAGGCGTTCGACAGTCAGCAGAGATGGACTTTGGAAGATCATGGTAAAATTAGGCTGCCGTGTAGGTTCATCACAACCGTTCGCCGTTTCCACGATGGCATGATAACCCACGTAATGCTAACTGGGCGAAGGCAAACCTTCATATTCCGTCATAGTCACAAATGCCATCAACCTAGGCTACGTTCTGGAGACCATAGCTCTTCAGTATGATGTTACCTGCGAAGCTAACATATGAATTCCAAAAGAGTGATAAAGGCATCTATATTAGGTACCGGACTGACGGGAACTTCTTCAATCCCTGGCGACTTCAGGTCGTCACAAAGGTGAGAAAACAATCATCAGAGATTTCCTCTTGCTGTGTCTTGAATGTTGAACAGTCAACAGATTAGTTTCCTCTTGAACAATGGACTCAGACAACGACTTGCAGACCACCATGTACAGGTTGTTGCGACATGTGACAACTAAGTCCTCAAGATCAGCACCATAAAAGACGGAAGCCATGTCACTTCCTGCAAACGGGAAGCCATGTTGTGAAGCGATCATCACAGTGAATAGTCAGAAACTCCAGGCTTCACGTATATGGGTAGCAACTTCATAAAAGCAATCAAAAGCGGCATTCAGGTCAACTGCAGAATTGGCAAAGCCAGCTCAGTCTAGGTGAGATTACGGTAGACTGTGTGTGACCTCAGAGGAACCAGTCTTACCTCCAATCTGAAAATGTATTGCTCTGCAGTGTTCACCGCCCTCTTGTATGCCAGCAAGACATGGACTGTCAAAAGACGACATTGAACGACAACTCAATCGGTTAGATATGAGTTATATCAGAAGGATTATGCTATGTTCCTCATACCGAGGTTCTCGCGAGGGCTGGATTTCCTAAGTCAGGTACGGCAGAGACCCCACGTTAGAATGGCCGGACACATCGTCTGTATGCTCGAGGAACATACTAAACCACAGAAACTCTGCCTGGGAGAGCGTGCTGTTAGAGGACAAGAGACACGCTTAAATGACAAATTGAAGGTGTACTTGAAAAACCGGAATTTCACCAATGCCTTATGGTAGACCCTTGCACAAGCCTCTTTTCTTGGCCCAAGCGCAACCGAACAGCATACAATTGCCGAGGCACAGAAAGAAGAACAAAATGTCATTCGAAAGGCCAGAGCTACGAACACCAATACTTATTTTTAGCAACCCATGCGGATTGTCCTCACTAGTTATCTCCGCCCACGCCACACCACAACAGATAACTCAAACCGTCGTCGTGATCGACCCAATGCATATATATATATATATATATATATATATATATATATATATATATATATATATATATATATATATATATATATATATGTGTGTGTGTGTGTGTGTGTGTGTGTGTGTGTGTCAAACAAGAAAAATTCTGAGGAAAAATATCAATATGCAAAATGGAGGTCTAAAATTTAATGTTTCATCTTTCGTGTAACAAGATTATAGTCAATGAAATATTAGCCCTTGTGTATAGACATGTGTCCAATCCGGAGCGATAGCAGCTCAGCTGATAGAGTGCCAGACTCGTAATAAAAAAAAATTGCAGGTTATATACCCAATCAGACAAGCTACTTTGGCTGCCTGGTGAATCCTTAGGAAAAGCACTAATCTTTTACTGTGTTCATAGTTCTGTTCAAACTACCAAAGCCCATCTTCATAAACATAGTCAGTATACAATCAATAATTATTCCTAATACAAGTCAGAGTAAAAGCTATTCTAAAAGACGAAAGTGACAATCACTGTGATTGTTATCAATCAAGGATGCTATATAAAGAAAAGCAAACGATGAAAGAGTAAATAAAACTGCAACATAATGTTTTGCTGGTATCATTCGAAATATGAGAGAGAACGAGACAGATAGGTTGTAACGCAACAATCACAATTGATACTTATGGCTAGTCTATTCTTGTGAATGAAGCAGGCCAAAGTTTAACATTTGGACTTATCCAGTTTAGGTTTTAGTTCTCCGTTTCATCGGAATTTATCGAACTTGACTTTCTAAATATATTTCACAGTAAAGATTCATCTGACTTTTCGATGAAATTTCCTATCCATTATTAGAACATCCCTTCTTAAATAGTAAGCTAATATACTTACAACGAAACATTTGTAATCATCCTATATTTAAATTGGATTATGAACTGAACAAATACGTGTGCTTCTATTCGTTTTATAATGTTTTCTTTGTCCATAACTGCATACAAAATATGCAAATTTACTATCTACAGGAGGAACAGTCAACAGATTAGGTTCCTCTTGAACAATGGACTTATTATCTTGATGATATTAAGAAAATGTTCATAAAATATTAAAATGTAGATCTACTTGCTAAAATGTAATTTGCAAGAGAAGAAAATGGAATGTCAGGGTCTCTCTCTCTCTCTCTCTCTCTCTCTCTCTCTTTATTACGTTTGTAGATCGATGAAACGTGTAGCTTAATTGTATCTTTTAGTTCCCCATAAATTGTCCTCACTGAGGATTTTTTATATACGCGTGCATCTGCGTGGAAACTCCACTTCTGAAACACGCGTATATTCTCGTGAAAATTTGTCAGCCTAATAATGTGTGAAAAGTCATTATATGAAGACGGACACTACTATTTTGGATCAAAACGTTGACCCTATTGAAATATAAATTCCTGATCTATATCCAGCTTCTACAGTTACTAGAATTATGACAAAGAAAGCTCTTGAGAATTATGTTGATCAGGAAATTATTCCTTTAGAAGACACAAGTATTGGTCGGTCTTTTGATGAGGTTACTTTTGCTACTGGTTTTGATCAATCAATATATATTGATCACAGCAATTCTCTTTTACGACTCATTTACTTTATTCCAAATAGTGTGACAAGCGACAATCACTTATAGGAAAATGATCCTGATATCTCTTGTTTGTTTTAGAGGGCTGTTCGTGAAATTGAAGCAAAAGAAGCGTGTGCTTGTTATTTTGTTTTTAAATGGGTTCCTAATGAGACAATGGAGACAACCTGAGGTACTCGCTGCGAGTAAGTAGTCGGGGAATTATCACATTGGAGTTCCAAAATTGTATAGACAGGAAATTCTTAGTCTGGCCTTTGAAACTCCTTTGGCTGATCATGTAGGGATCAACACGACTTATCACAAGCTCTTGAGTCAATTTTCTTGGCCAAAAATTAAAAGTGATGTTTTTGTAAATACTGAAGCTTTTTTCAAACTTGTCAAATGGTAGAAAAACCCAATCAGAAGATAATAAGTAATGTATGGCAGAAAAGGAAATGAGTTTTCAACCTAGAGTTCATGCATATACCGCAAAGTCCTATTCAGGCTAATTATCAGTCCTTACTCAGTGAAAAGAAAAAAGTGATTTAAATTATATCAATACCTGTGCGAGGAGAAAAGAAATATAACTTTGATATATAAATATGTTAAAAGCCTATTTTGACAGAGATAATCATATTAATCATGCAATCAATTTAGTTGACCTGACCCACACAGTGAAGATAAGCGTGTATACTTAAGAGTAACGAATCCTCGCATTTCAGAAATTATGAATAATCTGGACCAGAAACTTTCACATTTGCAGCAACAGCGCAAAAAAACTGTTACTTGAATGAGCACTTTTCCAGATATCCCTACAAGAACAAACAAAATTTACCATGATGTTGAAAATATAGTTCCACACCTGCGAAACAGCATTCCTACATGATGAACCCTAATAAACTGGAATATTTATTTTTAAAAAAGAAAATCAGTATTTGTTGGAGAATGATTTCAGAGAATCAAGTAAAGGTTACTGGAGTTCACTATGCATAAATGTACCAAAACCAGCTAGTACATTCCGCATATGCACTGACTATAAAAATTGAACAGTGTGACTAAAACAGGTTCGTTTCCATCAGCAAGAATTGATGAATACATTGATAAACTTGGAATGCAACGTTTGTCAAACTATTTGACTTTCTGAAAGGATTGTGGCAAATTCCACTGGCGGAAAGTGTAAATGAAATTGTGGCATTCCTGACTCCAGATAGACTTTATCAATATAAAATGATGCCTGTTGGGATGAAAGGTTGGCCTTGTACATTTACGCTTTTAATGAACATCATTACATCTGGTCTAGATGATTGTGATGTTTACATCGATGAGGTTACCTGGAAAGATCACCTAAAACAATTCGAAAATGCTTTGACAGTCTCGCTGATGCAAATTTGACCATGACATTTATCCAAAAGAAAGTTTTGTCATGTTTGCATTACATTTCTAGGACATATCGTGGTACGTGGACAAGTTAAACTTATAGGTGCTAAGCTCTGAATTCCCTGTGTCTATCAGTCTAAACAAATATTGTGATTATTTGGTATGGTTGGATACTATCAGAACCTTTATCCAAATTGTTCATACTTGTTGAACCCGTGACAAACTTTGTTTAGTAGGAAAACCAATGAGCATTTGTCTGAAAATATTAATAGCCTTTTTCAATCATATAAAATGTCTGCTGATGTAAATGAAGTTTTGGTTTGTGCTGCATTGATTCAAGAATACAAAAATGGTGTAAAACATCCAGTGTGCTTTTTTTCTAGGAAATTAAATAAGCACCAGAGAAATTAGCCCATTGTCGAGAAGAAACGTTTGTTTTTCATAATGACATTGCAACACTTTGAAGTTTATATTAGTTCAGAACTTTCTCCTAGTATTGTGATAAGTGATCACAACATCTTACTTTCATTGGCAAAATGAAATTCAAAAATCAGATATTAGTATGATGGAGTTTGATACCGCAGGAATACAATATTGACATCAGGCGTGTTAAAGGAAACGACAATTTGATAGCAGATGCAACTGCACCTGCTGAGACAAGATTGTATTTTTTTTTGTACATTTGTGTCATCCATATGAATTCATCTCATGTAATTTTTTATCACATGTATATTTGACTAATAATAACAAGAAATCCGTGTTGCATATATATGTATTTCTATTTATGAGGGGATGTGCTGTGTATGTTTAATTTGCATTGTTTTGATAGGTTTTTCTAAACATTTTAATAATTTTCATTATATGCTACACTAATGTAATATTGTATGTAGGACGTAACCTTGTATAATATCAAGTGTATTTTCTACTTTACCTGAATTATTTACTTTTTTATATAAAAAAAAGTAATGCATAGCTAAATATTCTTAATGTGTATGGGCTTACTATCAGAATCATTATTATTTAAAGTAAACATGTTTATTTGGGTCTGGCTCAAAATTGTTGAAATTCCTATAAATTTTATCTGGCGTAACTGAGACTGTCCAGGGCACACCAGACTTCCTAATAATAAGAACTTTCTAGTTGGTTATTTTCCGTTTGGTAATGTTGTTGTTAGTAAATATTCTTAATGTGTATGGGCTTACTATCAGAATCATTATTATTTAAAGTAAACATGTTTATTTGGGTCTGGCTCAAAATTGTTGAAATTCCTATAAATTTTATCTGGCGTAACTGAGACTGTCCAGGGCACACCAGACTTCCTAATAATAAGAACTTTCTAGTTGGTTATTTTCCGTTTGGTAATGTTGTTGTTAGAAAATATTAATGTTAACTTAGGTCAAGTGAAAGACTATATAATCTAGTTATTGAAAGATTGTTTATTCGTGCTTTAAGATCTAGCAGAATCAATTTTGCATTATTGTTTTGTCCGGAAGTTTCTTTGGGCTGGAATTCATTTTTTTAATTTTTCAGTTTCTTGATTTCCTTCACTGGAAATACAGGGTGCTTATAAAAATGATATTCTTAGACAGAAGTATTCACTGAGATTTATGATGAATTCAAACTTGGAATTATATTACGGTGTTTAAACAAAAGACTGTTTGTACAACAACACGATACAGGCCGGCACATGAACATCAGCACTTTCAACGTTGGACTTAATTTGGACTTTCACTACGTTTAGTTAGAATTGTAGATTATAAGGACTCGTGCCGGTAATTATATGATATTTTTGGGGATTTAATTCGCAATACCGTAAGTTGCTGTTTTCTTTTGTTTTCATTTTCTATCTAGAAAAATGAATTATTGGTTTAATTTTACAAAGATTGTTCCATCTCACACTTTTCTGTTATTTTAAGAGGATAAACCCGTAATACTCTATATACTCACCAACATGCTGATTCTATGTGTATCTAAGACAATTGGCGATACCGCCATACGCGTGTAGATGGTTGACCCAGCACACGAAAAGTCATTGCCGGAAATGGCATTGTTGCCAATCGAGCCATTTCTCATACTTTGCACGAATAAAAATATTCACGTTTACTCAATAACGAAACCTACAGTACTGTTTTAATTGGTCGATTGATTTGTAACTATAGCAAATAATGGCCATCTTTAGAGCTTAACCCCAGATATATGTATGAACGATCTCCATGTTACATGAGTATTAAATGCAGATTTTTATGTGAATGAGAAGCACTGCGTCTATCATATTTTATGTATATTTGTATTATGTGTATTCATTTTATAATTATGGATTGTAAAGGTCAGTTAGCAAATAACATTAAATACTTATATTTCTTTATAGATTTGGTTCATACTTTAAGATGAGGTCATTTTACTAATGACATTACATAGTTTCAGGATAGAAGTACACACGTTGATGAGATAAGTTCGGGTCATGAATTGTCTTGAATTTAAAAGAGGCTGGCTAATTTATGATTGGCTAGCTGCTAAAGTAATTGACCTTCTAGATACATTTTGAGCAAGTTCTAAATAATTATTCGACTCTCATTTTGCTTCTGTGATTGTGACTTTGTTCGTTTTATATAAGGAGCGAGTTACTCAAAACTATGTATTCCTAGGGAAAACATCAGTCTTAGAACAGTCAAATACTTATGTGTTTTTTATTCATATTTGGCACATCATCACAACAGAATGGATTTAAAACTAAACATAAATTGACTTCATATGGCATGCTTGAAACGTTTGAAATCTTTTGAGAATATTCAGGGTTATTTAGAATTTTATTTATCATATTCTAAGTTATTTTTAATTTCTCGCTTTCTCGTTTAGGAAAATGAATTGTTGCTCAGTTTTACTAAACTTGGTATTACCTTGTTGGTTTCACTTAGTTCAAGAGATCGACCCTAACACACATTATTCTCTGTCACACATGCACTAAATTTGTATGCTCTGTATACTTATGAATTTTGTTCTATAGTTTCATGTCATGCTGTATAACATTCAATGTCTCAAAAAAAAAAACGGGAAATTAAGAACGGGACTAGAGTAGTCAGATTTTTAATTATATGTTTTCATTGTTTTAGGTAAATATATGGTTTTTTTTTACTCTAAAAGAATGCTATTCAGAAAACATTACCACTGACTCCTAGGTTTTCAAAAATTATGTACACTTTATAATTTATTATTGTGTGTGTGTGTGTGTGTGTGTGTGTGTGTGTGTGTGTGTGTGTGTGTGTGAGTGAACGAACTCTAATGTTCAAGTATCTCTCAGATCTTACCAGATGATTGTTGAACTTTTATTTTCGTGGTTTCGGTCGCTTGGTTAACACTCATTCGGATTTGCAATGGCTGAATTTGACAAATTGCATATTTAATTTCTGAGATGCATAGATTGCATCGATATTACAAAAATTAATTTTAATATATGACCAATGTAGACGTATAGAAATATACGAAATATTTAATTAAGTTTCATGAAGCTGCAACGGATGACAAACAACTCGAAGTGTGGAAAGAGTATTTATGAATGGCGTTCATTTTATTCCAATTGGTAATTCATAGCAATTTAATAAAAATCGATAATGAAATTAATTCATTAGGAATCCTTTCAAATAAAATTTTATGTGACATGTCTTAAATTATAGTGTATCAGATTATGGCAACTTGGCAAATTATCAGTGGACCAAGTGTCCTTGACAGCTATCAGTTATTCAAATTAAGTGCTCCAAATTATTTCTTAGAATGAACTACATCTGTATTAAGTCTAAGATCAACAAATCCTTTATTCATAATAGAATGCTATCAGTTTCGTTGTTGTAGGGTTTAACGCCATTTTTCAGCACACGATAGGCTATACATGGCGGCCATTATTACTGGTGGAGGAAGAACCCGGGAAAACCCCCAGAAAGAACCACCGAGCTATGAGAAGCTACTGGCAAGCTTTCTCACATAACTACATTAGCCGAATCTTAGACTCGAACACACGCAGAAAGAGGTGAGATGGCAGTGATCCATAACGGAGAGCGCTTTAGAGCTTTAGACCACTCGGTCACTCGGGGCCCCCTATCAGTTTTGAGGATGATGGAGAACGTCCTTTCTTGTCCACATTGCTTGTAAAGCTGTTTTAAAAGCAATGCAGTGACAATATTATGAAATACATATGATAATAATAACTAGATTGAAGAAAGTATCAATTCATTAATGACAGCATACAGTGGAATGATAATAGTATGAAAAATATCTTGATAGTATAAAATACAATGAGTATAATATGAAATTTATTATGGATGATAGTACGAATTCATTGATATCAGCATGCAAAACAGGATAGTAGAAAGGTTTGATGATAGTTTAAAATACAATGACTATAATATAAAATAAATTGATGGTAGTATGAAATACAAAACTAAGATTATGCAATACATTTGATAATAGTATGACATACATTGATGATAATATGAACTACATTGATGAGAGTTTGAAATACATTATTGATAGTATGCAATACATTGATTATAGTACGACATACATTGATGGCAGAATGATATGTATTGATGATAATATGTAATATAGTGACGATAGTATATAAACCATTGATGACAGTATGAAATACATTGATGATATTATGTAATGGATTGATGATATTATGTAATGGATTGATGATATTTTGTAATGGATTGATGATATTATGTAATGGATTGATGATATTTTGTAATGGATTGATGATATTATGTAATGGATTGATGATAGTATAAAAATACATTACTTTGATGATAGTATGTGATATTATAGTAGTCTTAGCAGTACAGCTGTTTTATCATTTCTTCTAAAGAATCTCTATTTTCATAATACGTCTGACTCTAAAACAATCATGTACACTAACGAAGCATTTCTAGTGCATGAATATCAGAGTACAACTGCCAGTTTTGGACTTATCTGGCAAAGTATATGAGACGTAAGATAACAATTGAATTATAACTGGCATCAGTTATTGGGGTAGTCAAATCACTGTTAAGTTCTATACATCTAGTACATCTCACTTTTTGGAACAGTCAAAACACTGTTAAATTAGTCACATCCACAACAGCTCAAATATTGGGACATTCGAATCACACTTAAATTCGTCACATCCAGTACAGCTCAATTACTGGGACAGACACTGTTAAATTCTTCAAATCGAGTACAACCTGGTTATTGGGACAATGAAATCACTGTTAAAAGTCGTCAGATCCTCAACACATGCCTGTTGTCCCATAATTATCATAGGTCTTAAAGTAACGTCTGCGACTGACTAAAGAAAAAAAGTATTAAAATAATATACTATATTTTACATTTGCGGCAGACATGCATTAGAAGCTTTATATATGTCTGTGATTTGATATCTCCTCCACCTCTTCGCCCACAGCTATCAGTCGAAGCTTTCAAGAGAATGACACTTACATTTCATGAAAAGCGAATGCATGTACATTGTAAATTGTCTATGTTATGGACAGTATATGTATCTCTCTTAATAATCCATTGGAAATTATGGATGCCTTATTAGGCCTAACAGCGAATATAATAGTCATAATATTTGTCTAATATTACTCGAATATTTCATCCAGATAAATGTCTAATTACACCAGCAAAATAAACCATGAAGATGCTGGCATGGTCCCCATGCCAGTATCTTCATGGTTTATTTTGCTGGTGTAATTAGACATTTGTCTGGATGAAATATTCGAGTAATATTAGACAAATATTATGACTATTATATTCGCTGTTAGGCCTAAACTTCTTGCAAAACCAAACGAAAAGCCACAAAAAGTTAATGACGAAACTTATAGCGACTGCTGGATTGCGGCAATGACTTGTAATCTCAACGAAATGATCAGAGCCTAATCTCCGATTGGTGCCACTCAGATGTCCTGTGAAGTGCTGATTGTCATAAGATTATGAAACAAACATATATATCGTGTTATATTCTCTTTCTGAAAAGCACTAAATTTGTATGTCATACGTGTTACAATCCATTCTCGTTCAAATGTTTCATTATATGTCATACGTGTTACGATTCTCGTGCAAATGTTTCATTGTATGTCCTGCGTGTTACGATTCTCGTGGAGACGTTTTGTTTTTTGCAAAACTACATTATGGTGAAGAGGCGCGTACAGTCAAGTGTACACACTGCCAAGACTTGAAGCTTTTCCGGAGCGGACGTACGTTGCAACCATGATCCATGATCATGTAACCATGATCAGTTGATGGTGACCATCAGACTACATCTAAAGAAAGTCAAGAAAGAGAGCCACACAAGAATAAAGTTCGATCTCGTGAAAATGAAGGATGCCAAAATAGCAGAAGCCTTCCAGCTACTGATTGGTGGAAACGTTTCACCGCTCACCATCCTTGACACTGACAATACCGACATGGACACGTTGATCACCACCTTCAATACAGTAAGGACCGAAACAGCCAGCTAGATCCTTGGTAGACATAGCCCAATCAAGAAGCCCTGTGTCACAGCTGAAGTTATCAATCTGGGTGAAAAGAGGAGGGAGCTGAAGAAAAAAATAACGATACAGATGGGGCAGAGCAATATTAGACAGTCAACCGGCAAGTCAAGAAAAGCAAAGTAAAAGAAAAGGAGGACAGCATAGAAAATCAGTCCAAAGACATTGAGGCAAACCTGACAAGAAACAAGAGCAAAAAAGCCAACCAACTGGTCCAAGATCTAACAAGCACAAAACAACGACGAGTTACCTCCTTACAGGAGCAAATCTGGAAACTGCCTTACAAAATACATTCTGAATAGATGGCCAGAGTAATGCGCAGAACTTTACACCCACCGAGACACAATTGATTCTGAGGTACTGAACGTCACCCCATGAAAATGTGGAAGTCAGCAGGAGTGGGCAATATCCCAGCAGAACTGGCCCAAGCTGGGGAGAACCAATCATTGGCGTTCTCACAAACATCTGCAACAAGATCTGGCAAACAGGTGTAAAGCCATCGACGTGGACCCAATCACTGGTCATCACCCTCTCCAGTGTCAAAACCAAAGTACGATCAGTCTTATAAGCCAGCCAACTAAAGTCATGCTGAGGATACTTCTCAATAGACTAAGCCACAGGCTGTAAAGATCATTGCTGAGGAGCAGTCAGGTTTCAGAGTAGGGCGCAGAACACAGCCTTATGGATGACCATGAGAATGTACAACATCAATGCCAACCTCATCACAGTAATAACAAAGCCATCAGTGCAGTATATTTCACTGGCAGCATATGGGACTGGTTCAGAACAACAGTTGGAGTCAGAGAAGGCTGTCTGCTCTCTCTCACACTACTAAACATTTTTCGGCAGAGAACCATGTCTGAAACACTTGAAACGCATGAAGGTACAGTTAGCATCGGATGCAGAACAGTCACCAACTTACGTTTTGCCGACGACATTGATGGTTTAGCAGGAAAAAAGCAGCAACTAGCTAGCTTAGTAGTGAGTCTCGAGAACACTTATGCAGCATCTGCATGGAAATCAGTGCAGAGAAGACGAAAATAATGACTAATAACATCTAGGGTATTAGCACTGACATCAGACTCCAAGGTACGTAGCTAGAAACAGTGCACAACTTCAACTGTTTGGTGGCAACGGTAGCCTATGAAGGATCAACGCCTGAAGTACAGGATTGCATAGACAACAGCAGCGCTGACAAAATTGAAGCCCATCTGGAATGACAATATCATCGCAGTCAGTTCAAAGGTCAAACTGATGCACTCACTGGTGATCTCTATATTTCTCTACGCCTGTGAATCATGGACCATAACAGCTGACTTAGAGAAAATGATACAGGCCACAGAGATATTTCCGAAAGATTCTCGGAATCACATACAAAAATCGTGTGACCAATGAACAAATACGGCAGAGGATCAGACAGGCCATTTGGCCTCGTGAAGATCTCCTGGTTACAGTGAATAAAACGTAAACTGCAGTGGTTTGGGTATGTCTCACAATCATCAGGGCTTGCCAAGACGATCCTGCAATGCACTGTACAAGAACGAATACAGAGAGGCAGGCAGAGAAAGAGGTGGGAGGATAACATTCGAGTGAAAAGGATTGACATGGAGTTACTCACTGAGAAAGACGGAAAATAGAGAGGAATGGAGGACCTTGGTTGTTCGGTCTTATGCTGTGCCCCAACGGTCTAACGAAATAATATTGGACTGATGAACCACAGTGTGAAGGTGCACCCAATTATTACAGACAGGCATATTCACATACAGAAATGGATCAGAGATAATATGAGAGCCACACACTATTTTGATGTGTGACATGTAGCCAAGGGTACGTAGATATTACAATTTTTACTACACTGAATGATACCATTTGATAAAACTTGTATACAAGCACATATAGTAATATAACAGTTATATTACAGTTGGAGTGAACATATCACTAGGAATACAGTCAGCCCCATCCTCTCCGTCTTCCATGTACATGCACAGGATGGAGTAACTAACTAACGTTAAAGCAACTCGAACTTGAAAGATTTCAGAAAAAACAAGAGTCTTTTTGTAGCACATATTCAAAACCATATATCGCAACACAAATTAGTAGTAGTAGTAGTTGTTGTTGTTGTTGCAATATTAGTATTCATTCATTCATTCACTCAACCTTGATTTAGAAGTTAAATCGAATATTAATTAAGTCATGTTTTCAATTATATTAATTATGTTTGGTAAATTATCAGCATGAATATAGGCAGTGGCTGACATTTTTCAGTTTCTTGATTTACTGGGGTACCAATTATTTGTCAGACTATGTTGAAGAATTGGTGGCAGGCCTGATGGAAGTTGCCAGGTAGCCGTACTCAGTTGATAGGCAGTTATTGCAACCTCTATGGAGCCATGTATCTATTGTGACTCAAAACAAGAATATATAGCAAATATTTTAACTTATATAACGTTATGTGACTTCATGTATCCTGGTTTTCTATTACTTATTTAATGTTTGAGGAGTCAATGCCTTTAGAAAAAAATTAGATTTTACTATAATCAATTTTATTTTTTAACAATAATAACAATATTCATGGTAAATAAAACTACTAATAATAATAATACTAATAATAATAATGAGGACTTTGTATAGGGCCTAATCTTTATAAGCTCTAAGCGCTTTACATCTATAATTATATGAGTACACTACAGAAAAACAAATGACAAAAACAATGACAAAAACATAAAAACATGCTGAAAACATATAAGATACAAAACATTATTAGGACGCTACGTTTATACCTGCAGTCGAAAAGGGTGAGTTTTAAGAGCAATCTTAACAGTGACCACTGTCTTTGTGTCTAATTTCAATGGACAATTCGTTCCACGTACCCAGGCCCTGGTATGCAGCAGAACGTTGTCCATATGACTTCGTTTTCACAGTGGGACCAATGAGTATACAACTGTCAGACGAAAAGCGTAAGTATCTTGCTGGTGTATACACATGGGTGAGGCCGGATATGTATGATGGACTGGAGTCTGTCAGTAAAACATAGCACAGAGAACAAATTTTGTGTTTGATTCTGTATCGAATTGATAGCCAGTGTATGGTACAGAGCAGTGGTGAGGTGTGCTCTGATCGATGTACCCTAAAGATGATCCGTGCAGCTAAGTTTTGAACTTTTTGAAGTTTCTGGAGTAAATATTGTGACGAACCAGACAGAATTGAGTTACAATAGTCCAGTCTTGAAAGTATTAATGAATATACAAGTGTTTCAGTGGCATCAACTGAAAGATATTTATGAATGGAACTGATGCGTCTCAGTTCAAGATATGCAGCCTTGCATATGTTCATGACATGTTGGTGCAATCTGAGAATACTGTCTAGAGTAACACCTAGGTTTCGTACTGACAGTGAGAATTTAATGTTGGTGTTGCTGAAATTTCTTGTCTGAGGTAAAGTAAGTGAATGAGAAAGTCTTTGTGTTGTGATCAGAATAGCCTCAGTCTTATCATCATTCATCTGCAGCTTGTTACATGTCATCCATGATTTCACATCAGAAATGCGCCTTTCTACTCCATGGATGTTAGCATCAATTTCAGATGGGTGGCTATACTTGTATACATGGGTGTCATCAGCGTACAATTGGTGAGACACTGGGTGATGATCTATGACACTTGAAAGCGGCCGAGTGTATAAAATGAAGAGAACATACGTCAACTGGGCTGGAATGTATTCCATTTGCAGATATAATTTGTGTCCTGCTGATTAAATAGGACTTGAACCACTGTAAGGCTATATTCTCACGATGGAATCAGTGAAATATTATATAATGTTCTAGTGTGTCAAATGCTGCACATAAATCCAGGAGGATGAGGACTGAAATCTTTCCACTGTCCAAAGCAGAGAGAATGTCATTAAATACTTTCAGAAGAGTAGTTTCCATACTGTGGCAAGGGCGATATGCAGACTGTGCATTACTAAAAAGACTGTTTGAATTCAAATGAGATACAAGTTGGGTTAGAACAACCTTTTCGAAGATTTTTTTATATGAATTGGAGATTATAAACTGGACAGTAGTTCTTTAAATCGTTATGGTTTCTTCAACAAAGGGTTTACGATAGCAGTTTTGAAAAATGATGGGAATTCCCCCAGAGAGAGAGAGAGAGAGAGAGAGAGAGAGAGAGAGAGAGAGAGAGAGAGAGATTAATAACATCAGTTAGTGAAGGTAATATTGGGTCTAAGCACTCAAGTAGCAGTGATGTCGGAATTGGATCAAATTCACATGACTTTGGTGCACTCTTCATCACGATTGTCCGTACTAAATCAATAGAGACAGGTTCAAATGCTCCTAACAGTTCTGTATCATAACTGTATGCTGACGAGTCAGTTGAAATTGTACTGTCAAGCGAATCTCTAATGGTTTGTACTTTGCCATGGATGAAATTTGCAAATTAGTCCGGAAGGTCTACTGGAGAGAAGGTAGTTGGAAGTGGTGTACATTTGTTCCTTGACATTAGATTGTTAGTTATCTCGAAGAGCTCTTTGCAGCTGGAACTCTCTGTGATCTTAGTATTGTAGTGGGATAATGTGGCTAAATGGACAAAGTTTGTGACGTTCTTCTTAGCGGCATGATAGATTTGTTTATGAATAGTGAGTCTGGTGGAAAGCCAAAGCCTCTGTGCTTTTCGGCGATGTATTTTATCAGTGCGAAGCTGGTCCCTAACAGTTTTTTTATTGACACTCTGCATTTGGTGGCTGGGGCATGTTTTTCAAGCAATGAACGCAGGCAGTTATCAAGTTGTTACGCTGTTGGATGTAAGAATGTTGTTAGGTTTTCTTGGATGTCATCCATGAATTTGGTTCTATTTATCATAAGGAGGTTGCTCTTAGTAGCAAATAGAGGTGAAGGGTTAGGGACTGATATGTCGAGATCGCATGCAATGCAGAGGTGATCTGATGCAAGTTTGTGGGATACAATGGTGGATTGCAGAATATCAGGTCTATAAAGAAACCAGTCTAAAATGTGACCACGTTTATGGGTGGTTTCGTTAACTGACTGTTTAGGATTGAAAACATAAATGGAATCTAGGAGTTTTGACATGTATGGGTTTCCAGGACAGTCAAAGTGAAAGTTGAAATCTCCAAGAATAATTAGGTTACCACCTATCGAATTTCCATACTCCAGAAGATTTGGAAACTGCTCCAAAAAGAGAGATTGTTTTTCTACTAGGAGGAGGGTGGTAGAGACAGAAAAAATGGACTGACCTTCGTTCCAGTGTGAGTGTTGTTTGGACTAGTTCAAACGATGTATGACAGAAATTGAAGGTTGTGTTGCACCGAGCCAAACAAAGAAGTGAAGCAGAACTCCTGTTACAGCAAGCGGGGATATCCGAAGACACCCTTTGCGGCATTCCAGAAATGCGAAAATTGCAAGACGTCTTGGCTCCACGTTACACCTCGAAAGTGCACCCTGAAGAAGTGCGTGGACCTCTTTTGTTTCGAGGCAACGATTTCAAACACGGAAAATACATTCACGACTATCAGCACGATGAGCATTTGTATACCATTGCCAGCATCACTGGATTCCTAGGATACGGTTACTACTGTGAAAAATGTGACGATGGTTATAACAATCGAGAACAACACAAGTATTGTGGATCAAAATGTTAGGGATGTTTGGCCTCTAAACCTTGTCTGAACAAAGGACAAGAAAGAGTGCATTGCCCTGTTTGTCAGCGCACTTTTATCAGTCCTACCTGTTACCAACAACATTTGAAGATGCAAGGTTTACAGCAGAAAAGTGCTTGTCAACTGCTGAGATTGTGCCTTTCTTGTGGACAAGGCATACGTACTAATAGTGCCAAGTTTCACGTTTGTCGAGGTAAGAAACGATGTCACATTTGTCGCCAAATCGTGGATTTGGAACACGAATGCTTCATTCAAAAATACCAACCCCAACAAGAATATGAACAGAAGAAAGGAAATTTTATCTTTTTTGATTTCGAATGCATGCAAGACACCCTTATTCACATTCCTAATTTCTTTAATCATTGCCCTCACTGTAGCAAGATTCCTGGAGGACGTGAAAAAATATTTCGAAGGTCAAACACCGTGGTCGATTTTGCCCAATGGATCTTAAACCCTATCGACGAGACGTGGAGTCAAGAAGACATCGAACGTTACGGAGATTGTCATCGCCATGCCACGGTAATGGCTCACAATTTCTCGGGATACGATGGGCAATTTCTGCTCAGATACTATACGGAACAAAGTACCGAACGTCCTAAAGTGACTTTGAACGGAGCCAAAATCATTTACATGCAAGTGGGACAAGTGCAGTTTAAAGATTCGTTGAGTTACTTGACCATGCCTTTGAGTCGCATGCCTAAAACGTTTGGAATGCCAGAAATGGCCAAAGGTTATTTCCCGCACTCTTTCAATACTGAAGACAATCAACGTGCCGTTCTACCCCATTTGCCTGAGGCTCACTATTACGACCCCGACAACATGCGTACCGAACAACGAAAAGTTTTCTTCGCTTGGTACCAGACTCACGCCTCGGACCCCTTCGACTTTCAGGAAGAAATGTTAAAGTATTGTCGATCTGACGTGGACATTTTACGACGTTGTTGTGGAAAATTTCGAGAATTGTTCATGGAGCACGGAGGGATCGATCCTTTAAATGAAGCTTGTACCATTGCCAAAGCGTGTTCTTTAGTGTACCTCCATCGATTCATGCCCGAAAACACCCTGGCTGTCATAAGCCCTCAAACGACGAACTTTGTCAAACGTCAATACTCGGTCAAAACCCAACGCTGGCTACATTATTTGTGTGACAAGGAAAACAAATGTATCAAACACGCCCGCAGCGGAGGAGGCGAAAAGACCATCGAAACTTATTCAGTGGATGGCTGGGACTTAGAAAACCCTCAGATCGTGTACGAGTTTAACGGATGCTTATTTCACGGATGTCCCATGTGTTACCCTCAACGTGACACCAAAAATCAGTTTTTACAACGGACCATGAAAGACTTGTACCAGACTACTTGTCAGCGGTGTTTGAAGTTAGAACAGCAAGGATACCAAGTGGTGGAAATGTGGGAGCATGAGTACGATCACCGTTTGAAAACCGATCCCGAGTTTAAACGCATTGCTGAAAGTTACAAGTTGGTGGACCCACTGAACCCCCGGGATAGTTTGTACGGAGGACGAACGAATGCCACCTGTTTGCTGTACCAGGCGGACGAGTAGAAGGGAGAAGAAATCAAATACTTGGACGTGTGTTCGCTGTATCATTACGTGTGCAAATATTATCACTTTCCCGTTGGGCATCCACAATTGATGACAGAACACATTGACCTGGACCATATTCGACAGTACGAAGGATTGATCAAGTGCAAAGTCTTGCCTCCTACGGACTTGTACCATCCCGTTTTACCTCACCATTGCCAAGGGAAACTGATGTTTCCTTTGTGTCGAACTTGTGCCGAAACGTGCAACCAAGACCAACCTTGTCAGCACAGCCAGGAAGAACGCGCCTTGACAGGAACGTGGGTTTGCGTGGAATTGTTTAAAGCTCTGGACCTGGGATACCGACTGGTAGAAGTGCACGTAATTTACCACTTTCCCAAGACACAACAATACCGCAAGGGCGACGAGACACGGAAAGGTATTTTTGCAGACTATGTAGATGCCTTTTTGAAACTAAAACAAGAAAAGACCAAAAGAAATTCAAAGACAAATATAGGGAGCAGGAAAGTATCACTTTAGACCACATCGAGAAAAACGAAGGAAGGCGATCGTTTGCCAAAGTGATGTTAAATTGCTTGTGGGGTAAAATGGCACAACGACCGTCTTTACCCAAGACGGAGTATTTGTCCGAACCTTCCCGCTACTTCCAGATGATTCACGACAAAACCAAATACATGAAACACGTGGACATCATTCGTGAGGACTTGATCTTAGTCAATTACGAAGAAGAACTAGACTTTGCAGAAGCCGACAAATTTGGAAATGTCATCATTGCGGCTTACGTGACAGCCCATGTTCGCTTAAAATTGTACGAAGTGTTAGAACTCCTAGGAGATCGCGTCCTGTGTTTTGACACGGACAGTTGCATCTACATCGATCGCCTCGGTCAACGTCACCTTGACATCGAAGGAGACCGTTTAGGAGCCTGGACAGATGAACATCCCGACGACAAGATTCTAAGTTTTGCAAGTGGCTGTCGTAACAATTACGGCTACGAATACCGAAACCGTCAAGGAGAAATGCACACCGAATGTAAAGTGAAAGGATTGACTCTCAATTATCGCAACAGTCGAGTGGTGAACTTTGACGTGCTAAAAGAAGCCTTGAAGTCTGGACAGGATGAAAATTTTAAAGTAACCACCCACGACCCGCACAAGATTGTACGTTTACCCACACACCAAATCGTCAGTAGGTCTTTGGAAAAAGTCTATCAAATCGTGTACCAGAAGAGAGTGCGGCTTCCCAATCACTTCACTTTACCGTACGGTCACGTCGATGTTGGTTAGCATATAAAAAGGGACATCGTCCAAGATAGATAGTTCATTATGACTAACACTGCCAAGTGAGAAAGATGAATCATTTCATACACCAAGTATCAAGTGTAAGACTCAAACAGATTTACGAATGAAAGGGGTACGTAATGGGAAACATCTACGCTGAGACACAAGCAATAGCTGACCAGATTTTAAACAATGTGTGTGACGAATATAGAAAGCAACATGAACTTTCTCCTATTTGATTGTTTGTTACTTGTTTTGGTTTATCTTTTTTCTTAAAAATGGATATTAATTGTTGTATGAAAAGTGTCATTCTTATAGAAAATGCTTATGCGTTGTATGTAAAGTAGGGTCTTTTTTATGGCATAGACTTTAATTTTAAAGTATTTTTTCTAGATCCAAGAAATAGATAACATGTGAATAGATTTGTTCCATGTCCAGATTTGAATGTTTTAAATGGATAGTTCTTAGACTAAAGCACAGGCCAGAGAGCCCATGTATATACTTGAATAAATGTTTTAAACCCATATCGTAGACTTTTATTATCTGTGGGTCTTTCTTTAGAACATCTCTGCCCTCTTTTCTGTGTGTTTCAATGTGTATTTGCTTCTTTCTGTATATCTATGTTTGTCCCTATCAGCCCTTTGTCCCTACACGTACATTTTACCCTATCAATAGTTTTGACCCTATAAACACAATGGAGTCACCAACTTTCAATTCCCTTGGAACTCCAGGTGACATTCCCATGTTAAATTCCCATTAACACTAATTTTGATATACCCATTTTTAACGTTAAGGTCCCAATGACACTAAAGTGATCAAATTCTTGTCGCTATGTTCAAAACCCCATTCGCTCCATGTTAAATTTCCCCATGTTAAATTCCCCTTGTCGCCAGATGTTCCCACGACCTTTTTGACTGAATTTCCCATTGTCGCTAGAGTATTCCCATATACTATTGACGAGTCAATTGAAATTGTATTTGTCAAGTTTATCTCTAATGTTTAGTACCTTGTCATTTAAGAAATTTGCTAACAGGTCGGGAAGGTCTACTGGAGAGAAGGTAGTTGGAAGTGGTGTACATTTGTTCTTTGACATTAGTTTGTTAGCAATTGTGAAGAGCTCTTTGCAGCTGGTACACAGCGTGATCTTAGTAATGTAGTGGGATAATTTAATTGCATGATGTATGTTTGTGACGTTCTTTTTAGCGGTTTCATATATTTGCTTATGGATAGTTAATATGACATAATACCAGATGTAGAATATTCTTTGGTAAACAAATCGGTGCTACTGGAAACAATTCAGGGATACTTAAACTTTATACCTGATTTATTTTTGCTCGTTTCCTTCATAAGCCAGTTTTATTAGAATATACCATCAATATGTCCATCCATTCATCCATTGATCCATCTATCTATCTATCTATCTATCTATCTATCTATCTATCTATCTATCTATCTGTCTGTCTATCTAAGTAATATAACAAAGATAATTAAATCATATAAAACCTATCTTACACAAAGAACATGGGTTCTCCAATAAGTCTTGGTTTTAATTTTCTACAACATTTCTGAGTAATGGTAAGATTGATATTTCTCAAGCAAACCTTTACAAAACCCCGTCTTTTGTTTTCACGATGTCTAGAAAAGCACTTCATATTTCGTTGTTAAAATATTGCTTGCTTTCGTGCCTTTCAGTCATAATCGGCTTCCACTTTTAATCCTGCATTGATTGAGAATCTTAAAGGTCTACTAGAGCGTAATACACATTATATATCAGAATGTTCATATTTCACTAATAACTCAGAAATGTGCATTAAAAATGCATATTTTAACTCACAGAGAAGAAAATGAAGATTGCATTTATTGATGTTTTACGGAAAACTCTCCGGAAATATTTGTATACTTCCGGTGATAATAGGATTTCGGGGGAAGTCCCTACAGTATAGCGTATGTGTTGATTTTTACCTGTTGTGATGATTCAACTGAATTTATGGCAAATTTGTCATGCTCATATTCGTTGTGTGAGGAAGGGAAACTCCTAGAACGTAATGAATCTTAAACAAATTGTGCTCGCTGAGTTTAGACTACTAGTTTATGCCCGAACGAGACGAGAACGTGGACGAGACCATAGGGCATAATGAGGCTGAGTAGCGTTTGGACGATTCATTCTTGTAATTTATATTATCATTATGGCATTTAGCATAATTATTTCGTTATTGCTATTTCAATTTCAAAATGAAAAGAGAAGGGCACGCATTTGGGCGAAACTGGGATGTCTTCAGAGCAGATTATCTTGTGGGCGTGGTTCATCAAGAACTAGTGGTGTTAAACGTTAAACACTTAACTCTCAGACTGTGAGAGGTGTAGAAATAAATACTTTATTAATTTATGACAAGTTTGTTCTTTTAAGCCGTGAAGAATGGAGATATCGAAAGTACTTCGGGTGCGGTTGTTTACCCATTAAAATCGATGAATGGTATTAAAAATTAAAAGCAGTTATAGACCTGGAGTATCCATTTGTTCAGCAAAGTATTTATTTTCTCTGTGAGTCTAGGCGTATAATAATATTGGCAAAGGAAGTATACATATTTATGGGGAAACAAATCTTGATATAATAATAATAATAATAATAATAATAATAATAATAATAATAATAACAATAATAATAATAATAATAATACATTGCTGTTTAAATGTTAAGTACTGTGGTACAAAAGGTAGAACAAAAAGTCATACATACATACATACATATATATATATATATATATATATATATATATATATATATATATATATATATATATATATATATATATAGATATATATACTTTAACATGCAATAGCTTCTCATAAATTTTACCCACAAGTTTGCTTTCTAACACATTAATGAATTATCAACGACCAGAATATCGACGTCTTCCTGACAAAAACATGGCTAAAACCATCAGGCGATGAACCCAAGTGTGCGGATTTAACACCCAGTGATTACTCCATCAAGTCGTTCCCCGCATCTCTCGCGGAGGTGGAATTGCTGTCATCACAAAGAATTCCATAATAAAATGCCTTAAGTGCAACACAACCTTCGATTTCTGCCACACATCGTTTGAACTAGTCCAAACAAACACTCACACTGGAACAAAGGTCAGTCCATTTTATCTGTCTCTACCACCCTCCTCCTAGTAGATAAACAAGCTTACTTTTTGGAGCAGTTTCCAAATCTTCTGGAGTATGGAAATTCGATAGGTGGTAACCTAATTATTCTTGGAGATTTCAACTTTCACTTTGACTGTCCTGGAAACCCATACACGTCAAAACTCCTAGATTCCATTTATGTTTTAATCCTAAACAGTTAGTTAACGAACCCACCCATAAACGTGGTCACATTTTAGACTGGTTTCTTTATAGACATGATATTCTGCAATCCAAACTTGTATCCCACAAACTTGCATCAGATCACCTCTGCATTGTATGCCATCTCGACGTATCAGTCCCTAGCCCTCCACCACTATTTGCTACTAAGAGAAACCTCCATATGATAGACTCTCTAATCATAAACAAATCTATCAAGCCGCTAAGAAGAACGTCACAAACATAGTCCATTTAGCCACATTATCCCATTACAGTACTAAGATCACAGAGAGTTCCAGCTGCAAAGAGCTCTTCGAGATAACTAACAATCTAATGTCAAGGAACAAATGTACACCACTTCCAACTACCTTCTCTCCACTAGACCTTCCGGACCAATTTGCAAATTTCATCCGTGACAAAGTACAAACCATTAGAGATTCGCTTGACAGTACAATTTCAACTGACTCGTCAACATACAGTTATGATACAGAATTTCAGCGACAATCATTAGGAGCATTTGAACCTGTCTCTATTGATTTAGTACGGACAATCGTGATGAAGAGTGCACCAAAGTCATGTGAACTTGATCCAATTCCGACATCACTGCTACTTGAGTGCTTAGACCCAATATTACCTTCACTAACTGATGTTATTAAAATCTCTCTCTCCGGGGGAATTCCCATCATTTTTCAAAACTGCCATCGTAAAGCCTCTGCTCAAGAAACCAACACTTGACCATAACGATTTAAAGAACTACTGCCCAGTTTATATTCTACCATTCATATAAAAAGATCTTCGAAAAGGTTGTTCTAACCCAACTTGTATCTCATTTGAATTCAAACAGTCTTTTTAGCAATGCACAGTCTGCATATCGCCCTTGCCACAGTACTGAAACTTTTCTTCTGAAAGTATTTAATGACATTCTCTCTTCTTTGGATAGTGGTAAGATTTCAGTCCTCAACCTCCTGGTTTTGTCTGCAGCATTTGACACACTAGACCATGATATATTATTTCACTGTCTCCATCATGTATTTGGCATTGAGAATATAGCCTTACAGTGGTTCAAGTCCTACTTAATCAGCAGGACACAAATTATATCTGCAAATGGAATACATTCCAGCCCAGTTGAGCTATGTTGTGGTGTTCCACAGGTGTCTGTTCTTGGACCTGTTCTCTTCATTGTATACACTCGGCCGCTTTCAAGTGTCATAGATCATCACCCAGTGTCCCACCAATTGTACGCTGATGACATCCAAATATACATGTCCAGCCACTCAACTGTAGTTGATGCTACCACCCATATAGTAGAGAGGCCCATTTCTGATGTGAAATCATGGATGACATGTAACAAGCTGCAGATGAAAGATGATAAAACTGAGGCTATTCTGATCACAACACAAAAACTTTCTCATTCACTTACTTTACCTCAGACAAGAAATATCAGCAACACCAACATTAAATTCTCACAGTCAGTACGAAACCTAGGTGTTACTCTAGACAGTATTCTCAGATTGCACCAACATGTCATGAACATATGCACGGCTGCATATCTTGAACTGAGACGCATCAGCTCCATTCATGAATATCTTTCAGTTGGTGCCACTAAAACACTTGTATATTCATTAATACTTTCAAGACTGGACTATTGTAACTCAATTCTGTCTGGTTCGTCACAATATTTACTCCAGAAACTTCAAAAAGTTCAAAACTTAGCTGCACGGATCATCTTTAGGGTACATCGATCAGAGCACACCTCACCACTGCTCTGTACCCTATACTGGCTATCAATTCGATACAGAATCAAACACAAAATTTGTTCTCTGTGCTATGTTTTACTGACAGACTCCAGTCCAACATACATATGTTCCACAGGAGTTCTCTTCTTGGACATGTTCTCTCTATTCGACACACTCAGCCGCTCTCAAGTGTCATAGCTCATCACCCAGTGTCTCACCAATTATTCGCCGATGACACCTAAATATAGATATCTAGCCATCTAACTGAAGTTGATGATACCAGCTAAGGATTGAGTAGAGAGGCGCATTTCTGATGTTAAATCATGGATGACATGTAACAAGCTGCAGATGAATGATGATAAATCTCAGGCCATTCTGATAACAACACAAAGACTTTCTCATTCACATCCTTTACCTAAAACAATACATATCAACAACACCAACATTAAATTGACACAGTCAGTATGAAACCTAGTTATTACTCTGGAGAGTACTCACACATTACACCAACATGTCATGAAAATGTTCAAGGCTGCGTATCTTGAGCTGAGACGCGTCAGCTCCATTCGCAAATATTTTTCAGTTGATGTCATTAAAACGCTTGTGTATTCATTAGTACTTTCAAGACTGGACTATTGTAATTCAGTTAGGTCTGGCTCGTCTCAATATCTAGTCCAGAAACTTAAAAAAGTTCAAACCACAGCTGCTTGGATCATTCTTAGTGTACCACGATCAGAACACACCTCCCCGCTGCATTGTACATTACACTGGCTATCCATTCGATCCAGAAACAAACACAAACTGTGTTCTCTGTGCCACGTTTTACTGACGAATTCCAGTCCAACATACCTATCTGGCAATACCCATGTGTATACACCAGCAAGATCCTTACGCTCCTCTTCTGACAATTGTATACTCATTATTCCCACTGTGAAAACGAAGTCATATGGACAAGGTTATTTTGCATACCATAGCCCAGCAACGTGGAATGAATTGCCCATTGAAATTAGACACAAAGACACATTGATCCTTTTCAAGAATGCTCTTAAATCTGCATACACCTATCTTTAATACTTATAGAGTTGTGATTAATTGAAACATATTTTAGTATTGTGTACAGCAAATTGTTTTCCAATATTTTTTTCTTTTAATTGTGTTTCACTTGTTGTAATATATATTTTCAAAATGGCTGTGGTGATGTAAATATTTTATCCACGTACTACCATTCCTGTAATTCTACTTTGTTTATTAAAAATATTCAAAACACTGAGATTTATCTCCTAGGGAGTCGGGACTGTATTAAATTCAAATCCTCTCACCTTGAGTGCACTCCAGTTTATTATATTGTATGCCAGAAGCATCTTGTTTGTTATTGCTTCTTGAAATAGTTTGTTTAGATTGAGTATCATGCCCATTAAGACTAGCATACAGCCTTTAAAAATGATTTAATAACCAGTCTATCCATTTTTCAGCTATCATAAATTTAGTTTGAGTGCGCACTTAGAGTAGTTATGTGAATACAAAACTTGGTATTCTTTGGTTTCTTAGTAATCGATAATTTTCATCAAGATTAAATCCGCTTATTTTTGGCCTGTTGAAACGAAGTCTTTTCTATGCGCTAAGTTCTAATTACGAATTTAGAACTACGGAAATCAATATGTGATCACGTTCATCAGGTTTGCCTCACCGGTAGTTTCTTCAGCTTGCGCTGCGACTGAAATAAATCACTTGGCAACCTGTAACTGGCAGCTATTCAACTCAACAAAGAAATGTAGGTAATACATATATTACTGAGACAATGTCTGCATACTTCTAATATATTTACTTATGACTTTAAATAAAAGAGACAACATTTTTTTAAAAAAATTGCACTATTGTTTTTGAGAAATTATTAAGTAATTAATTATAAAATGTAATTTTTTTCCTGAAAACATATACCAGATTTCAATGTCACAATTTTTCATTATCACAGAAAACTCGTGTCTAAAGCAGGGGAAAATTCCAAAATTATAAATGGTGTTAATATTTTTAATTAAATTATCTGTTTTTATTTAAGTTTTCTTTGTTTCGATGCTTTCGGCGTCTCTTAAAGCCAAAATGATCGAAAACGATTTTCATTGGTGTGAATGAATAATACATGCCTCGCACGATATAACTTTACAATATTATATTCTAGAAAATATTTATATAAGTGTATTTGTTCTAGATTTAATTTTTATGTTTTATACATTTATGTACTCGAGGGTGCGAATCCACGGTGATCGCTTTCCTTTTCGAAGGTATGATATGAATGTCCAAGAAGTATGTTATCTAACGAGTGACTCTGAGAAAATCCTCAGCGTGTTTTTATGATTGGATGATGTCTACATGCATGCCATCTTGGGGAATGTAGAAATAACCAAAATATGTTCCAAAATAGTGTGTGCGTGTGTGTGGGGTGGGTGGGTGGGTGTGTGGGTGTGTGTGTGTTTCTATTTGTAATTATTGCTTAATCTACACCACTTACTTTTGATCATCTGGGCCTAATATCGACTTACGGAACTATATTTCGCATGTACAAAACCTATTCCGATCTGTTGCATGATGCATGCGTGCCATTTTGAGCAACATGAGCATAAACAAAATATTTGGAAGGTATTAGAGATCTAAATGAAATGTTAATGTTGTCCATTGAAGTAGTTTTTCCAAGCACGGATGTTAAAGGTATTTCCCACTTGTATCCAGTAAACCTTTATCACCTAGTCAATTTTGAAATAGGTAACATTCATCAGTACAGACTATTACAAATTGACAGTCTAGAGTCTGCAAAAGTCCATGACTACATGACTACATAGGACAGAGAGTCTGGAAATTCCGGATACGTACTAAGATTAATATCAAAATGCAGAAGATACATTCAAATCTTAGTATGTATTCCTCTAAATAGTAAATATTTACATTATCGTTTTGAGGAAAATAATGCATGTGTGGCCTTGACACTGATCAAAAAATGGAAATGACAGACTTTAACGGTATACAGTGCGAAGTAAAGGAGCGAAAGTATGTCACATAAAAAACAATGCATTACAAATAAACGTTAAATAACGATATTGCCATATGTGTTGTGGTGAGATAGCTGAATATGAAACCTGCGGAACACAAAGCATCACCAACCGAACGTTCTCTCTCTCTCTCTCTCTCTCTCTCTCTCTCTCTCTCTCTCTCTCTCTCTCTCTCTCTCTCTCTCTCTCTCTCTCTCTCTCCGCAGACTTTTACTCCCTCCCGGGCGTCAGACAAATAATATCCTAACAGTATTGATTATCAAAATGATATAATTGAGAATGTCTATAAATGCATTCACAATAATTCCAAAATAAATGTTACTTCATAAGCAATAATAAGTAAATAATTCTGGTGAATTTAGCTTAAGACACAATGACAATTTCCAAAACATTAGTAAACAAGGCTAGGTTTGTTTACTCATACTTTTGTACATTTGGTTAATATGTATAAGAAAGCTTTATTGTATAAATCGTTCTTTTCCTTAATGAGAGGGTGTTATCAATATGTAATTTGATCGAACTTGGTCGGAACATTGGTATTCCCCTTGAAAAGACATGTGCTACCTGATCTTTGACAGGTGGGTTGTTAACGTTTAAGTAAACAAACATGGCCTTGTGTTCGAATTTGTAGGAAATTTCCATTGTGTCATAACCTACATAAACTATAACTATTTATTTCCACCTTAACATGTTTAGTTGAATCATTCTTGAATGTGCTGATGAATTAATAGCTTGGAATTTGGCGATGTGCTATAAAGGTCTTATTATATTTTAATGATATAATTCAGAGTATATTTAAAAGAATTTAGAATGATAGAAATAAACATTTCAGTTCAAAAGTCAACACGCACTTTGCAATTCCAGTAAATAATTTAAATAAATACATCCTCTCAAAGTATAACTAAATACAACTAACATACTAATTCCACTACATATGTTAAGATAAGAATAGATAATATTTATGTAAATAATCTCTCATACAGTCACCTCACTTATGTAAGACACTGGAAATTTTGATCAAATTCGTAAACAAGGTCAGTTTATTTAACCTTTAGGAAACTACGCGTGTCTTTCTAATGAAAAATCAGTCCTGAATTCAAATCTACGTATACTTTTCTTTAAAACATAAAACACACCCTTAACCTCAATTATGGACAAAAGTCAATCGCATAATACAAATTAAATATCAATACAAGTTTGTCTAAAGACGTTTAACATTATATTTTCCATAGGGCATAGTGTCATATTTAAGGTTAAATTCTCACAGACATTCATAGGTCACACTTATTATTAAATTCATGTTTATCCTTTCTAGTCATACTTAATGTTACATTCATGTTGATCTCTATCTAGTCAAACTTAATGTTAAATTCATGTTCATCCCTATCTAGTCATACTTAATGTTAAATTCATGTTCATCCCTATCTAGTCATACTTAATGTTAAATTCATGTTCATCCCTATCTAGTCATACTTAATGTTAAATTCATGTTCATCCCTATCTAGTCATACTTAATGTTAAATTCATGTTCATCCCTATCTAGTCATACTTAATGTTAAATTCATGTTCATCCCTATCTAGTCATACTTAATGTTAAATTCATGTTCATCCCTATCTAGTCATACTTAATGTTAAATTCATGTTCATCCCTATCTAGTCATACTTAATGTTAAATTCATGTTCATCCCTATCTAGTCATACTTAATGTTAAATTCATGTTCATCCCTATCTAGTCATACTTAATGTTAAATTCATGTTCATCCCTATCTAGTCATACTTAATGTTAAATTTTAGTTCATCCCTATCTAGTCATATTTAATATTAAATTTCCATTTGTCCCCATAGTGTCTAACTTGATGTTCCACGGTGTTCCTTTTATCCTGTGTTAGGACTGGTTGGCCTGGTGTCAGAATAATGTAACAGGGTGGGACATCATGTTACGTGTCTGCAGCTTGATGCCCCAGTGCTAGACATCACTGCAGACATCGTAGCGATATGACTGAAATGGTTGTATAGCTACTTTAAAAATCCTAATCAAACAAACAAACAAGCATTTTATCCTTTATGAATCCCCATAACTACTTACCTTTTAATGGTTTAATAATAGAAACGTTTGTAATTCTTTTGATGAATATTGCATTCTTAACAATGCCATAAAACGTTTTCGAAATGCAAAGATCAAGATTTATATCTTTTTCACAAAATGTAGGAATAGGAGCCATTATCATTATAATTCATAAGCGTATCGTAACAGTTTGTGATTGTCGTGTTTCATTACATTAAATTATTTAATTATTGTATTTGCTCTTATCAATAATGAAATATGTTACATGGCAATATGAGTGTATGAAAAAATATAAATTCTACCACCTTGATACACATTCTTGCAAGTTCCAATATTACAACTTATTTAAACATGTACATAAAACTAATGAAAGTATGAAATAAAATAAAATTACTTTCTGCTTTCATTCCTAAAACTGCGCTTGCTATTTCGGCACATCAGGTATATTAGAAATACTGTTCACATAATTTCGAGTAAAAGATTTAGTCGTGGTTTCATGGTTAGTATATTTGTCGCTTCAGAATATTATATCTTGCCAACGCAGTCGCGAAACTCACAAGAATCTCCTGTCGCTTCTCGGGGTTTCGCAATATCTCGAGAAAGAGCGCAACAACTAGTGATTCCAAACAAACATTTTTTTCTTCAAGTCGTCAGTGAGTGTTTAAAATAGAGACCTATGTATGCGGACAAGTGAACATAGAACATAATTAATTTTACTATATGTTCTCTACCTTTGTTTCTCAGCACTGACCTTTCCACTGTGAGACAATCAGTACAAATCATATGTTAATCTAAGATACCTTTATAGAGGACTTCACGGTGACGTTCTGGTCAAAGATTCACCGGCATTTTTGAGAGGTTGGAGTGTAAACAAGCAGCATGCAATGGAACACATATTTCACTCCCGGATCATAATCACGGCCTTATTACTCACTGTGCACTGTCGCCAAAAAAAACCACAACCACACCGTGAGCTCATATTCTCAAGAATAAACAACTACATTCAAATCCCTAGCTAATATGCATAAATATAACTCTTTTATTGCCACACAAATGAGAGAGGAAATATTTTTCTAAGAAAATAGACTAGAACTTCATTCGTGGGTATTTATTTGAAAAAACTAATTGTGATCTGATTCCAAGTGTGTCTGCATTAAATTGCACGATTTAATGAAAAGCGAGATCAGATTCAAACAGTCCCATTGACTTATCGGAATACAGCGCAATTGCCCTAAAACGTTTAAACTTATGAATAAGTACGCTTCCAAAGTTCTTGATTATTTTATATTTTAAACACAATAAATACAATTTTGGATATTTAAATATATTAGATGCCCCAAATTTAACCTAATGATATTGTTAGACATGTTTAAGGTACGCAACTGTAGATCGGTGGAATGAGCAACCAAATCACTTTAAAGGCCAATATAAATACAGTCGACTCCGGTTAACTGCACACCCTCGGGCACGTTACGAGACCGTGCAGTTAACCGAAGTGTGCAGTTAACCGGAGTACAGTACAGTACATTTTTAAGCATTGGGAAAAATCGGGACCGGCATGATTACGTGCAGTTATGCGGAGTGTGCAGTTAACCGATGTGCAATTAAGTGGAGTCGACTGTATAATTCATTTACATTATTCATTTTATCCTGGAGACTGAAAATGTAATATATGCAAATACTACACCCCATAGCCAATTCTTCTGCTAAGATGACAAAAGTTAATAGATGTGTGTGCCGTTTTATTTTCCTTTCCTTAATTATTTATCATCGAACTACTACTGTTAACTTTTTTGGTTTTTAAATGAGTCATAATCTGCAACTCTGCTAGAATGGTACTTTGATTGCAATTTACACTTTCGAATTTGAACCAATGCTTTTAAGTAACCTAGCCTTGTTTTTCATAATGAGTTATGATCTATGGTTTTGTCCAAAAGTAATTTGCACTATGATTGTTGTTATGTCTTTTATCTTGTTTATGTCACATCAGTAAAATCCTTGTTCGAGCTTATGTTGGATTGTTTTAAATCATGCCGACTATAAATAAATTTGATCCATCTATCCTCAACACGTGTGTACATATCGATCGTTGCAGACACGTTTTTTTTCGGCTCTTGTTGAATGATTGGAAAGGTCCTTAACAACTTATTATCTCACTATTGATGCATGGATCGGAAAGATGGAGAGGCACGTGAACAATTACAATAAACTCAATTCATTCGAGAACAAATAACTTAGAAAGATAGCCAGATGACATTGGAAAGAACACAAAATATCAAAGAAATAAAGAGGAGTGCCAACCCGAATTTATAGTGCCACTCATCGGAAAGAAAATGCAACTCGCCTGGTTCGAGGAAAACGGGAATACCAAAAGAATCCCTGAAAAGAGCACTCATAAGAGACGGAAAAGTGTAAGTCATAAAACACTAGGCTAAGGATAGTAGTGTCCCAGAAGATGACGTGATATTTTGGTTTCTGCCCTATGCAACGCATTCGAGATATATATATATATATATATATATATATATATATATATATATATATATATATATATATATATATATATATATATATATATATATATATATGTCTGTGTGTGTGTGTGTGTATGTGTGTGTGTGTGCGTGCGTGTGTGTCTCATATGTAAAATAACATGTATTTTAGTATGAAGTGACTACCATGTCTATATTGCGCGGCTACAGATTAGTTCAAAACTTTATTATTTTTTCAAACGTTGATATAGGATGATGCAGTATTGTAGCGTTTACTTGATGAATCATTACATTTGCTAAGATGGACGCTTCCCAAAATGCTACATAAAATAGGCTACCCCTGTCCTCACGAGTTTATTTATGATGCTTCACAAATGGCCATCTCGCCTAAATGAGGTAACACAAGGCTGATAAACCATAATGATAATAGCATCAACGCACCCTATCTGATTTGTTGACTTTCTATATTTTTGTATTATGTCTGTGTTCCATGTAATCTCTTTATAGGTCTTAAGGTACAGCGGACTATGCTCTGTTGTTTGTACCAGACATATACGAATTTATGAAATTACGATTCATTAGGGCAGGGGTGGGCAATTGTTTTGGCTCGGGTGCCACTTTGTGGGAGCGGAGGTTAGCGAGCAGAGGGCCGCACCGTTTAAAATGATTATATTAATTAGTTAACATTACATTTCATTTCAGAAAAAAGTATAAATTATATTATAAAAATCAATAAACACAAATTAAACAATAGTGGTAGTTTTATTCAATTTATCTATTGTGCTAATTTCATTTCATCTAGCTTTCTAGCTGCTAGCACATTTAATTATAGAATCAGTTTAATGAGACGAGTGTACCCTATCACACTTTTTTACAATTTGTTTTAAATCAAGAGTGAAGTTGCTTGTTGAGATTCTCATCACTGCCTGCAAGTTTATGTCTGTCAAAGAGCATCTGTATTTACTCTTGTTGATCTTCATGCAAGAAAAAACTTTGCTCACAAATATACGTAGATCCAAAATATAGAGAACATTTTCCCAGCAAATTTCTTCACACATGGGAATTTGTCAGCAAACAAAGATTTGTAAAAGTCAACTAATGTCACAGCATTAAACATTTCTTTCACTGTGTGATCTGACTGCATGTCATTTAGTTCAAGCTGCAGCTCCTCAGGTGCTGTATCAATGTCAGCAGTGATTGGATAAGACAGCAAATTAAATTTAGGCTCTATTTCCTTGAAGTCCTGAAATCTTCTTGTGACCTCGTCCTCCAAACTCTGCAAATGATCCCTAATCTAAACACTTACATGCACTTTCTGTTTTCCTAATAAAGGGAAATGACAAAACTTGCCCTCACCTGCTTGCCTTGCAAATAGGCCTAGTTTTGCTTTGAATGATTTTACATGCTTCCACATTTCATGTGCAAACAACACATTTCCCTGCAATGTCACATTCAGTTCATTCAAATTATCAAATACATCAGCTGCAAACATCATCTCATATCTCCAATCCTCACATCACATTTTGGTCACAAAATCACAAGAAATCCCCTTCATGTCCAGAAATAAGAGGATTTCATTCTGCAATATCCAGACTCTTTTTATCACTTTGTCCAGGCTCAACCACCTCACACTGTTGTGGTAAATTACATCTTCATACTCTGTCTCCATATCCTCAAGCAGTGATTTGAACTGTCGATGGTTGAGCGCCCTTGCTCTGATTGTGTTCACCACACTTACAACAGGTTCTACCACATGCTTTAAGTCCAGTGCAGCTTTACAAAGGCTTTCCTGGTGCAAAATGCAGTGAAATGACAAGACATCACTGTCTGTGTCTTGTGCTTGTAACTTGTTTTTTTAAAAGCTTATCCATACCCACATTTTTCCAGTAAAAGCTCTGGCCCCATCTGTTGTAATGCTTGCCAATCTATTCCATGACAAGCCACTTTTCTCCACACAATTTACAGCACACTCAAACAAGTCCTGACCAATGGTTGTACTTTTCATTGATTCCAGCCCAAGTAATTCCTCTGTGATGACAGAATTTTCATTAATTCCACGGATAAAAATAAGTAACTGCGCAGTGTCTTCGTTGTCTGTGCTCTCATCCAGTGCCAAAGAAAACCAAACAAAATCTTTGCTAGCAGTCTTCAGCTGTTCTGTGAGTTCGTCACTGATTGAGTCAATGCGACGCACTATAGTCCTTATTGACAATGAAACGTTTTCAAATTTGCTTCTCACATCAGGACACAATACGCTTGCACAATCTACCATACACTGCTTAACAAACTCGCCATCCGAAAAAGGCTTGTTGCGTTTAGCGAGGTTGTAGGCTATCATGAAACTGGCCTCTGTAGCACTATCCTGAAATGTTGATTGCTTTGTAAATAATGTTTGTTGCTTCTTCAGCTTTGTAACACACTCTGCAGCCTTTTTCTTGCGTTCTTCCTCGGAAAGTTTGCAGCCAAATTCGTTATGTTTTGTTTCGTGGTGTCGTTTCAGATTGTACTCCTTAAATACGGCAATCGTTTCATGACACAGTAAACACACTGCTTTATTGCCTGTATTACCAAAGAAATATTTGTGTATCCATTCTTTATTAAACACACGGGATTCATCACCAATTTTACGCTTTTTCGGAGGGTTAATGGCCCCAATTAATTTGGAAATTTATAGATTTTAATGTTGCAAAGACAAAATTGAAATTAAACAGACCAACCGGAAAAGTGCGTATCTACACTGCCCGCGCACGCGCATTGACGAAGCCGCACTAATGGAAAACACGAGACGAATTTTCGGTCGCGCACAGGAAGCAAATCTCAGTTCAAGGCGTGTTTTTCTGAATGTCTTGGGGGGGGGGGGCCACAAAAAACTCTGTGGCGGGCCGCATGTGGCCCGCGTGCCGCAATTTGCCTACCACTGCATTAGGGCAAGTGGATGTCTGAGTGGATGTAATCAATTTTTTTTCAAATCCAATTTTTTTCAGTTCTAAAAGTAAATGTAAACCAATTCACCAGAGCATTTACATCACTTCGAGGTCGAACACATCAAACGTGCAAAGATGCAATGGAGTTAGGAGTAGTCAGATGAACAAAAGAACATAGATCTTTTTCTGCCTAATGTACCGGCAGATCTGGGTCCGTGTTGTTTGCATTCGGAATGTACTTTAAAGCAAGTATACACGATACATGATTACAATCATTTAACATGCAATTTCTGAACTTGCGGTTTAATAAATACGAAATACTTTGACGTTTGATACATTGAACATATGGATTCAATTTTTGTTTCTTTCACTCTTTTACTGCAGAATGTGTTAGAATTGGTGCCAGTCAGATTCAATTAATTATTTTATTCCATGTCATCGAAGATTCTTCGAACACTGTCTGTTCTACAGAGTTTATACTCACCGAAGCTTACTATATAAGTATAGAATCTAATTAGGGAATTAGTCCAAAGCCTGGAAGATAACCATCAATTTCGTTGTGGAAGAAACCAGCCTTGCAAAAAAAAATACCTATAAGATTTACAACGTAAATTGACTATTTTTTTTAAAAACATATCATTTCTTTACATGAATAAATTAAATAGGAGCAGACTAAGACACCCGTCGCCTTGCTTGCATTCATCCACGCCATACCCTCTCGGCACAGCGCACCATACCTCCAGAAAGGATGCAACATTGAGGGGGAAATGGACCTTCGTGCAATCGACAAATAAGCGTGGTGAGTCACGCATTAACTCTGACCTTAGTAGACAGTCACTCCGGATTCCTTTGACAGAAATCGGAGCATGTAGAATCCAAATTACAAATTTACACCCGAGTAAAAAAGTTACACCTGAAGAGGAGAGGAGGATGCATTATAATATGAAGTTAATATGGAAAATGAATATTGTCATGCAGCTTATGGAATCATTAATTCGTCCTGAGATTCGGGTGCACGCACCAACCCTCATACTCCCTCGACGCACACACCCTTAAAGCGTGGTGGTAGTAGCAAGCGTTCGTGTGTGTGTGTGTGTGTGTGTGTGTGTGTGTGTGTTTGGAATTTTAAAGTAGCTTTAACAATTTGAGTAAAGTTCCCATAATGTCCACACTGTGGTAGTTAATAGCAATTTCTAGCACTTGGATATCATGCCGCTGACAAGTGGCATCATGTTCCACCCATTCACATTAACCTGACACCGGGTCGACCAGTCTGAAAACTAATATAGTAATGCTGAGCATCAAGCAAAGCAACTTATTGTACCATTTTTAACATTCTTTGGTGTGACTGAGCCGGGGTTCGAGCCCTCGAACTTTCACATCCGAGGGACGATCTCACCACTTAGGCAACCGGAGCCGTCAACATTTGTGCGTAGCAGGCACACCTCTAGCATAGCAACTCACTAACTCTCTAACTCTCACCTAAGTACACACGTAGGATTTCTGTAACAACCATCAGGCATATATATATATATATATATATATATATATATATATATATATATATATATATATATATATATATATATATATATATATATATATATATATATATATATATATATATATATATATATATATATCTTCATCTTAAAAAGAGTAAGAAAGAGAGAAAACCAACATGCTTAGCAAATAAAAATCAAAAAGCAATTAATTTTAATACAAACTTGAATGTGCTGATTAACATATAATGCAATAGTCTCGAATATGCACACACATACATAAATGCATACATGCAGGCAAGCAGGCACGCACGCACGCACGCACACACACACACACACACACGGCTTGGCATTATTATGAAAGTCCTAGGAAATCATCTCATGTTCGTAATGAGTTGCTACAAAGTAATATATAAATAATAAAGAGATTCAAACTATATATGTGATTGTTTTATATTTGCAAATGTACGTAGTAAAACACCTCCTACACAGATTAATGGTAGAAACCACGAACTAAGAGGCTTATGTTGGAAATGACGTAGAATTTTGATTCGGGATTACAATCAGATTATTAAATGCTTTGGGGGATTGTCATGGAAGAATAAAGTACTTTTTTTTAGAATTAGAATAATATCCGTGCTGTAAATTACTGCAAATAACATTAAAACCGAATTAAACTCGTTTCGAGACCTTTGAGATCTAGCAAAAAAGTAAATACTATGAATGAAAGTAAGAAATGCATATGAAATTTATGGAACTTTTATTTGTCTGTAAGCTATTTTGCTCTTAGGATGAGCGAAACAAATTGCTTTGTGTAAATTTATTCTATAATATTGAAACCTATGTATTCTGGCAACAATGAAAACACAGGGAAAACTGTTTATCCTTCAGGGACGGTTCCGTGTATGAAACGTATAATAGAAACATATTTCAAACAAGTAATTCGGATAAAGAAACACCTAAATGAGTATAGATACCGGAATGGATAACTGAAGAGAAAGAATTGCACATCCGATTTTTAATTAGGAAAGACCAGATATAAATCGATGAAATGCTGATATTGGCAAGCAATTAGAAAACAAACATATAAACGTGATACGAGTTTAACTTTACAGCCCATTGTAATGGAAGGATTTACGTTAGAAAGCTTTTAGAATTCAGGAAAACACAGTGAATCAACTAGTAAAATACTAACACACTTAGGCAAAATAGACGTATGAGTGATTGCATTTTCCTCCATGTGGAATTCCACTGCTTTCCAAAATGATGGAGATAACGTCAAATAACTTAAAAGACATTGATATTGCGGTTAACAAAAAATCCTATATGAGCATAGTTTCATCACTAGGGAAAGTCTTTAAAGATTCAAAATTATGTGTGAAATATGTCGGCACACCGGAAAATACTTCTGACTTTAGGAACATGCAAAAAGATCGGTCAAAGGTAGATGCTCTTTTTGATATTCTTGTTAATAAGTTCCAGATCTGTATAAATATCTTTTTCTAATAAGCATCACTAAGAAATTTGGTAGCGTAAGCTTACAAGAATCCGAAAAAAACCAAGACAAGTAATGACAATTTTTGCAAGGTTTAATTCTTGCTCTGAATACGGTAAGTAGACATTGACAGCAGAGGAGCAAATACATCCATGATATCAAACCACATAAAACCCAACACCATAACAGGCATAACGGAGTATCGCTATTCAAAACTTTATATGCAGTATATGTATTAGTTGTATTGCTTACGGTTTATAGTTTTCATTAAGAAGTTCTATAAGAATTCGATTAGTTCTCAATGATAGTTTAGTAGAACAAAGAAAGATCTTATGTATGAAGGATAAATTACTGTCTTCGTGCATAAGGTAGACATAAGTCAACGGATGTTTTTACATTTACGTTATTTGTATACTGCTGATTAGACGGAGACATAATAGCTATACAAAATAATTGCTATACTCCACATACTTGATATAAGAGATTCCTGTGCAAGTATATGTGCTCTTATTACATTTTCCAAACCTGCAAGTTCAATTGCTATTTATCAGGGGTGTATGTTTAAGACTTAATCTGTTATGCTCCCAAACGCACACTTAGATAGTTTTTATAACTGATACCCTATTGAAAATAGTATATGCTGTCACCAACAGACATGCACATCTTATATAAGGAACATTTTATTATGCACATAGTCAAAAGAAATTATAAAGATCCACATCCACTACTGATGAATAGAAAGTACGGTATTGGACAGCTAGTGATCCTGATCTTGACATTGCTTCACTGCCATACCAAGACTGTTGGTGTTTGGCATGTCACTACATCATTGCCATCCAAGACTGTTGGTGTTTGACATTTTGTCACTGATTTATTACTAATACCCTGACTGTTGGTGTTTGACATCAAGTCACTGCTTCATTGCTATCTCCATTCTATTGTTGCCTGGCGTCTTGTCAATCCTTCACTACCATACCAAGAATGTTGGTGTTTGGAGGGCAGATAGATGGCTCAGCTACGAAGGAGTAGTTTCCACATATGATGAAGACCACTCGACACTCCATGCCGAAATAGCTGTCATATCCTACGGCAACAAACCTAACCAGACTGGGCGTCTCGAAGTCAAGCGGACTTATGGCTGTAAGATTATGTCCATGTACAATGAGAGTTTCTCAGTGGCATAGACATAAGCCAACACTTTTGTGGTTGCTTCCTGGCGACGCAGATGTGGAGAAGAAGCATTGCTAAGTACTGGCAGCCATGGTAAAGGAATAGAACGTAGTGCATCAGCGATTATGCACATTGTGTTGAGCTGGACATCAGTTAACTTAGTGTGGAATGATCGAGCCCAGACTTGATCGCAATACTCGACTGTCGAATAACAGAGGAAAACTGCTAAGCTTTGAGTATCTGAGCACTAGCGCCCCAGATCCCTGCTTCACTGCCATACCCAGAATGTTTGTGTTTGGTATAATGTCACTGCTTCACTGCCGTATACAGGCTGTTTGCGTTTGATATTTTGTCACTGTTTAATTGTCATACCAAGAATATTGGTGTTTGGTAACATATCACTGCTGCATTGCCATCCCCAGTCAGTTCTTGCCTGGCATCTTGTCATTGATCCATTGTCATACAAAGACTGTTGGTGTTTGTCATCATGTCACTGCTTCACTGCCATACCCTGATCTTGGGTGTTTGGCATCATGCCACTGCTTCACTGCCATACAAAGACGGTTGATGTTTGAGTTCATGTCACAGCCTCATTGCCATACACATATTTGTGGTGTTTTTGGGTTCATGTCACTGATTCATTGTCATACCTTGAATTTTGGTGTTGGACAACATGACACTACATATTTACCATCCTATGGTCGTTGGACATGGTTGTTCTTACCAGTGCTTTTACCAAATAAATGACCTGTTTCATATGCAGCTGTTTCCGATCGCTTCACAACAGCAAACCATATTAAAGTTATATGTTCGTGATGCCTGGTGACATTTGCTCATATAAATGCACCGACGAACTACCAAGATCGTTATGGTATCACCAGAATGAGGAACATGTGCATGTAAAATATATTAACAATTTAATTGTCTGTGTCTCTATACCCCAGCAAATGTTGATACTATATATATTGTAGTTGGTAATGGCCTTCCTAGTTTCAAGTGTGCAAAAGGAAATATAAACTCATGATTTATGCCTTTCCTGGCTCACTAGATCACATGATGTCAGAACAAACTCATTGCTGCCATCAGCACAAGAAGACTAACCAAAAACTAGTGTGTGCTGAATACCATTTTCCCTTCAACAGACAATGTAGAAGCACATTCAGTCTGAAAGCGATACAGTTCAATCATACTATCTCTTTTAAAATATGCTGTCATTTGAGGAAGTTAATGTCGATTTTCTATTAACAGTACGGTAATCATTTCACGTATTCAGCTTCACCCAAATTATAGACTGGGATCACAGTTAGAGATTCCGTATCAGTTCTAAAAGAAATGCGTTTACTCCAACAGAATAGGAATGTGAGGTAAAACTATTTTAAACGCATACTCCTCAAAATGTTTTAATGTATACATTAAATAGATGGCTGTGCATACATTTGCAGCAGTTTTCCGGCATATGCACCGAAATAGTCATTTGAATATTAATATTCTGCAATATTAGTTGGAACGTTTGGTGTTATTTACAAATCTAATATAACCCATTCCTAAACCGTTAAACATTATTGGATAATACGTGACATGATGAAACCACACACAGTAATCTCCCATCGGGTCAATTTTCATGATAACTGAAGTATGTATTTATAATTTTAAAAATTCATTGCTCCTACTGAACATACATTGTCGGTAATTATGTTTTGCTTTTTTTAAACATGTTCTCAAAGCAAAAGGAACACAACTATCATAAAAGCCATGAAGTGAGGTGAACAAAGTTTCGATGATGTGCAAAACAGTTGATTGCAAAACAGTTTATTGTGTTATTGCGGAACAGGGAGTAAAGAATAGCAGCAGCTCATGTTTCCTATTTAATGACCAAAATTGACTTAGTGGTTAACTGTGAACACCAAATATACTAGATGACTAACTAGGGACCCCAAACATACTATATGACTAACTAAGGACACCAAACATACTAGATGACTAACTAGGGACTCCAAACATACTAGATGACTAACTAGGGACCCCAAATATACTAGATTGTTAACTTTGATGATGTATTTATTATAATGTATTGAAGAGACTACTCGACGTTATTCTACACAAAAACTGAACGTAAACGTCTTGCTGTTTCTATGAAAGAAGCTGCTTAGATTTATAATCACCGTACCATGGACTGAAGTGCAACTTTCAAAACCTGCTATATGATAACGGTTTATCCATTATCAGTTATCATAAATATAGTTTGAGTGTGCACTTAAGTAGATTGGTTTGGGGCCTTGGAATTCATTTCATTTCTTCCTAATCAATAGTTTTCAATTAAGATCAATTGATGTTATTTTCTAGGAAACAGTTTGTATGCGATTAGTTCATATGAGGAGTAAAAACAAAATGACCTGTTTAATAAGTGCACACTTTTAATAAGGTTTACTGTGACTGATTTTCTGGTAAGTTGTTTCACTTTGCTCCTTAAATCATACAGCAAGCAATACTTATCATTCGGAAAAATATACTCAGAAAATAAAAATACAATTAAATATGTAATGCCAAAACGTTAAGGATTAAGAACTAGATAAAATTTCGTGGCTGCGTAAGCTATATTTTGTCAATATATAATATAATAACGAACGGAACAATTAACTTTTTCTATTGAATGGTATCAGTCAATATGAAGTAACATTAATTGTTAATGCGTAAGAAATCAAATTTCTTTTCTGGTTAAAATTTCCAGACTTCTGAGTGGCCAGGTTTTATTAAATGTATTTGGTCCACAACAAAGAATGTTATATAACCATGCCCACTTGCATTTGTTGTTGTTGTTATAGGGCTTAACGCTATTTTTCAGCACAAAATAGACTATATATGGCGGCCAGTATTAGTGGTTGGGGAAGAACCCGGGAAATCCCTGGAAAGAACCACCTACCCACGAGAAGCTACTCACAAGTTTTTTCACATACTCACATTGGCTGATCCCGAGACTCGAACCCACGTAGACAGAGGTGAGATGGCAGTGATCCTTAACGGTGATCGCTTCAGACCACTTGGCCACTCGGAACACCCCACTGCATTTGCAGAAAATTATGTGCAAAACAAAACTGCTAGCTAAAACGACGACATACATTGAAAAGAAAAAAATGAGTTTAAGTGTACTTAAAATGTAAGATGTGGGGTATACAGCATGAAGATGCTGGCGATAACAAGACTTAATTCGATATCAAAACATGTTAAAATATAAAACTAAACGTGTGATCATTAAAATGTGTAAATAAATCCTAATTTACAGAGAAAGAGAAGAGGGAGTGACAAAGAGAGGCCTGTGCCTTGAAATTCTGCATTTTTCTACTCGCAATAATTTTTTCAGAAGGTATTCACTCTCTGTATAATTTTTATGGTCATATTTTCTTACGTAGCAATTAGCCTGTTTATACTGCGCCAATTCAACTTCGGTTAAATTGTTCCAATCATATTACAAATTCAAAAATTATTCAACTATATATCGAAGCGAACACAAGGCCATGTGTGCATTTCAAAATGAGCTCTATGAACCATTATAGATTTAACAAAATTCTAACTTATTTTAAGAACAGAAGAAACGCTTATTGATTTTGCTTTTCAAAAAGCAGTCAGTGTAATTTAAACTTCATATACAAAGCACTGTTTCATAAATAAATGTGTAAACTACTGAATAAGTGTTAACAACATGTGCACACAAATATCCACATAAAGACAGAAGGCGAAACAAAATATTTCAAGTTGGAATACATTATGCACACATTTCCCTAGGTATTTTAGAGTTATTATATCTTCGGTTTTGAGTAATTGCAATAGTTTTTACATGATTAGTTTCTGCCAAAAATAAGGATCAATATAAAATTTTATAAGTGAGAGGTATAGAGGACAGGTCAAAACAAAGTTATATTCATCTTCGATCTCATTATTTACACAAAGTTCGCAATTTTATTCATGCCGTTCTTTTACCAGACGTCTTGCAGTCTAGATATTTAATGGGTCTGACGGAACCTTTAATTTGATTAAAGCCTTTCTGTGGCTGCATTAGCAAACATTCCTAGATAAGAAGTGGTCTCAAAACTATTGCTTTTATCATTATGCATATGAAGTTTTAAAAGTTTTGCATGTGATCAGTCCGAGCAGCAATGCACATGGCAATCCACATTCTCATTCACTGCTATTTTCAGTACAGAACATCTCCCCAGTGATACCAGTCAGGCTACATTAATTTAAATGAACATTATCGCAGGTTCATCATGTATCGCCTGCTGCACAAAACTAATTATCAGTGTCTACTATACTGTATCAATCACGAATCTGCAAGAAAACACCAGTTAAATTCTATTTTATATCCCAAAGTCTAGACGATATTTTTTTATTGTGAAAGAAAACGGAATCAAAATTGAGTTTATTTCAAGCATAGTCCTGATATAGTCTGGACCAGTTTCATCGGCATCGTACAACAAACACCGAAACGTCTTTCTACAATTGAAGAGCATCCCATAATAAATTTGAAACACTCTCATGTAATATCTAATACAAAGGTATTGTTTAAACATTTGAAAGTTTCACAATTCATTTGACTCGGTTAAAGTAACCAACAAAGCCTATTTCAAATATCTCTAAAATTATTATCTTAAAATCTTGTCTCTATTTAAGACTTAAAATAACTTCTATAGCTCTATAGAAATAATTGTTCCCCCACAAAATCTTTCAAGAATATTGGTTGGAGCATTAATATTGTCTGTATAGTTTCGTGTATAAAAAGATGCGTCAGGCTTCAGCAACCTGGTGAAAGATTCTTTAAACAGAGAGCACGTGTCAGCGCGGTAGTCACGTGTTTCCAACACAATCATTGCTGACACTCGTTCTCTGCTGGATAAATTTGGCTTTCTCCATGATGCAGCGACAGTGCCCTGTTTGTGGTTCTTTGTTCTGGTGAATATATTTTTAGAATCATGTGTACTTACTTTCTTTTACAAATATTACATGACTGTCATTTAACGATTCCTAATATATCTGCACAACAACATTCAAACTATTTTCATTGCTGATATGACGTTATTATCAGATCGCTGACGTCATGGACATGTAAGTTGCATGATTTAGATAGTCATGTGAATAGTAATGTAAATGAAAATTACCAGTGTTACGTATATTTGATATGTCATTTATATTTATTTTTATTGTTTGTTTGATAGATTTAAATTTGGCATTTTAAGTTTCAAGATTCGTTCATTGAAGGGATGGGGGTGACCTGTACTTTACAGAGTAAACACCAGGCGTTGACCTCATTTCTGACCTGGTTTCACAGTTGTAAACAAGCTTTTAAATTGATTGGTTGGTTCCAAGGACAAAATGGAGTTTTGTATAAATATCTTACTATTTTAGTTGGGTCATACGCTGTTTACGTGATTTCTTGAACGTAAAATTGTTCTGCGAGATTCAAACAGATTGTGACCCCTTTCTTGTTTACGTATAAACAGCGATATAAGCTCTATGTTTTGTAGCGAACTAATCAGTAGAAGCTTGGCTTTTAGAATATTAAGTTGTGTCTTTTTGAGTTATTATGAATTACCTTGTACTGAAAATGATGTCAATTCGTTTGGATCAAGAGGAATTATTTTGTTATTTATCTGGAAAAGAATTGAGCTCATAGAAATTTTATTAACAAGAACTGACTTCATCATGGATACTTCGCTGGAATTCGAACATGGAATCATTTGGAAGATTTTATTACCAGGACGTTTGCAATTTCCCTAGTGGTTAATATTTTGAATTATTTTTTTGGGTAATATTTTGAATTATTTTTGGATTAATTTTAAGTTTATTTTTTTTCTTTTCTGAAAAATATTTGTTCTCAATAAATTGTTTATTAAGTTTTACAAGCTTCTTTATTTTCACTCTTTCTATGTAAATATTTTTTCGAGCCTAAGCACGTAACATTGAAATTGGGAGCTCGTTCAGAAATTGAGATAGATTGAAATTTGGCTAGAATTGTTTTCGAACACTTTTGTTTTAAATTTGAATACCCCTAGTTTTTTAAATTCTTTTTTAAATCTGTAGTGAGATTGACAGGCTTGTATTAAAATGACATCTAAAGTAGAAATATTTCTTTCTAACCCTACTCAGGAGCAACTAGATCTTTTCAAAAAAGATGAGTTGATTCAACTTGCCAGGAAATATGATCTTTCTGAAGTCAAGGCGTCTTTAACGAAACAAGATATCAAAAAGATTTTGGTCCAATATTTGGTAGAAAAGAATGTTTTGGAAAAAAAGTGCTTTGATTTCGGTCAGTAAGTCTGCATCACACTCTGACATAAAAATGAAGAAATTAGAATTAAAATTAAAGATGGAATTAGAGTTGAATTAGCTGGAATTTCAGGAAAGGGAGAAAGAAAGACAATTACAATATGACAAAGAGATGGAAGGAAGGGAATATCAATATAGAATGAAAGAATGAGATCTGGCAAGTAAAAAACACCTTCATACTTCAAATCCAAATTTAAGTTTTGATTTAGCAAGGAATATTAGATTAGTGCCCCCTTTCAGAGAAAAAGAAGTAGACAAATACTTCATTCATTTTAAAAAGGTTGCAGAAAATTGTGGCCAAGGGAGCATTAGACTCAGTTATTGCAATGTGTACTCACTGGTAAGGCTGGTGAGATTTACACTTCACTGTCTGTTCACCAAAGTGGTGACTATTATGTGGTAAAAGAATGTATACTAAGGGGTTTTGAATTAGTCCTTGAAGCTTATCGGCAAAACTTCAGAAATTACAGAAAAGAAGCTGGACAAACTCATGTCGAATTTGCTAGAGAAAAAGAGCAGTTGTTTGATAGATGGTGCTTAGCCAAGATTATCAAAATCTCAAGCAAATTATATTAATTGAAGAGTTCAAAAACTGTGTCCATAGTGACGTTAAAACTTATCTCGATGAGCAAAGGATTGAAACCTTGGAGAATGCTGCTCGAGCTGCTGACGAATATTCTTTGACACATAAAGTTAATTTTGTTAACAAGACTTCTAATCAACAGTCTTCTGGCAGAAAAGTATTTCAGCCTAAGACAAGCCCTTTAAAAACTCAAACTAGCACAACTTTCAAAAATCAAACTTCAGAGAAGCTTGATTCTAGATCCTTGTCTCTTCCGACGTGTATCTATTGCAAGAAACAAGGACACGTTATTTCTGATTGCTACAAATTGAAAATTAGGCATCAGAATCAAGACAGACCTGTTCCAAATGCTCTTATGTCCAAGACGTCAAGGTCACGGTCATGTATTGAAAGCAATACATTTGTTGGGTCTAATAAATCCCAGTCTGATTTTATTATGGAGAATTATCAACCATTCATATCGAAGGGTTCTATATCACTCTTGGGTGATTCAGCCAATCCCACCGCTATTAAAATTCTAAAGGACACAGGAGCTTCTTTTATTGTCAGGTACTTTGCCTTTTTCTGAGAAGTCTTCTTCTAATGAAAGTGTTCTTATTCAGGGAGTAGAGTGCGGCTTTGTTAATGTTCCTCTCCATTGTGTAAATTTGTCATCAGACTTAGTATCAGGATCTGTGACAGTCGGAACAGTCTCGGTTTTACCCGTAGAGGGCATTCATTTATTGCAAGGCAACAACTAAGCTGGAGATAAGGTTGTGGTTAATCCACTTGTAACTGACAAGCCTGATTTGGATCAGAAAGTTGATCCAATTGAAAAAGAATTCCCTGATATATTTCAAGCTTGTGCAGTTACCAGAGCTATGGCAAAGATAGCTCTTGACAATGATGTTGATGAAGCCAGTATTCCTTTAGCTGACACGTATATAGGTCAGGCTTTTGATGAGGTTACGTTTACTTCTTGTTTGGATCAATCAGAAGGTATTGATCATAGTGATCCTCTTTTAACAACTCATTCTCTTTATTCTAATCAGGGTGATAAACGACAGTCACTTGTCGTCAAACAGGAAAAAGATACTGAGATCTCCTGTTTGTTTCAAAGGGCCATAAGTCAGATTGAAGCCACTGAAGTTCCTGTCTGTTCTTTCATTAAAAATGGAATTCTTATGAGAAAATGGAGACCTCCCGAGATACCTGCTGGTGATGAGTGGTCAGTGAACTATCAAATAGTAGTTCCAAAACCTTACAGACAGGACATAATTTGGCCCATGAAACTCCTTTGGCTGGTCATTTAGGGATTAATGAAACTTATCACAAAATCTTGACTCACTTCTATTGGCCAAAAATCAAAAGTGATGTTGCCAAATACTGTAGATCTTGTCATACTTGTCAAATGGTAGGAAAACCCAATCAGAAGATACCTAAGGCTCATCTACAACCTATTCCTGCCTTTGACGAACCATTTAGTAGAATTATGGTAGATAGTGTAGGTCCCTTACCCAAGACCAAGTCAGGTAACCAATACCTGTTGACCATTATGTGTGCGTCAACAAGGTTTCCAGAGGCAATTCGGTTGAGGAATATAAAATCTAAATCAATAATAAAAGCTTTGATAAAGTATTTTTACTCAGTATGGCCTTCCCAAATCTGTTCAGTCTGATCAAGGTTCAAACTCTATGTCTGGAATTTTCAAACAAGTTATGTATGAATTGGGGATTCAGCAATTCAAATCTTCTGCCTATCACCCTGAGAGCCAAGGGGCATTAGAAAGATTCCATCAGACTTTGAAAAATATGATCCGATCATATTGTTTTGATACGAATAAAGATTAGGATGAAGGCATTCATTTACTATTGTTTACTATTGAATCAGTTCAAGAATCTTTAGGATTCAATCCCTTAGAACTGGTTTTTGGATACACTGTGCGTGGACCATTGAAGTTATTGAAAGAGAAACTTGTCTCTAATGAAGATACTGAGATAATCTTCTTGATTATGTTTCCAATTTTAGATACATGCTGTCAAAGGCTTGTGAGGTCGCAAGAGCAAATCTGCACTCTACTCAATCTAGAATGAAATCAAGATATTAAAAAAGATCGAAGGAAAGGAGTTTTCAGCCTGTTGATAGAGTCCTGGCCCTCTTACCAGTGCCACAAAATCCTCTTCAGGCCAAATATTATGGTCCCTACACAGTTGACAGGAAAATAATGACTTAAATTACATCATAAATACTCCTGGGAGGCGCAAACAAAAACAACTCTGCCATATAAACATGCTAAAAGAGTATATTGAAAGAGATAGCCATGTTAAACCTGTAAATAATTTTGTTGTACCTGTCCCACTCAGTGAAGGAATATCATCAGATTCTATTGATATTGAAATGACGAATCTTTGTAATTCAGAAATTATGAAAGATATAGACCAGAAACTTTCACATTTACAAGTGCCAGAAAGAAATGAACTTAAACAGTTATTATTTGAATATGAGCACTTATTTCCAGATGTTCCTACAAGGACAAACAAAATTTTTCATGACGATGAAATTGTAAATTCCAAACGTGTTAAATAATATCCAAATAGGATGAATCCACTCAAACGGGAATACTTAAAAAAGTAAATTCAATATTTGCTGAAGAATGATTTTATCGAGCCCAGTAAAAGTGATTGGAGTTCACCATGCATACTTGTTCCAAAACCAGATAAAACTTTCCGTATGTGCACTGATTATAGGAAGGTGAACAGTGTGACAAAACAGATTCATTCCCATTACCAAGAATTGACGATTATATTGATAAAATCGGGAATGCCAAGTATGTCATCAAATTTGACCTTCTGAAAGGATTTTAGCAGATTCTACTAACGGAAAGAGCAAAGGAAATCTCGGCATTTGTGACTCCAGATGCACTTTACCAATATAAAGTAATGTCATTCATGATGAAAGGGTCAACAAGTACATTTCAACGTCTCATAAAAATGATCACCTCTGGTCTAGAAAATTGTGATGTCTATATAGATGAAGTCATCATCTACAACGACACCTGGATAGAACATCTAGCAACAATTCGAAAATTCTTTGACAGACTCACTGATGCATGTTTGACAGTTAATTTATCTAAAAGTGAGTTCTTCCATGCTAGTGTGACTTTCTTAGGACAAATTATGGGACATGGACAAGTTAAACCAATAGATGCTCTTTCCCGTGTATAACAATATATTATATCATATACACTGTAATTTATACGAGTTTTATTTTACCTTAGGTGTAAATTGGTTTGTGGTAAAAAGAAAGTTTTATTATATAAACCTTTCTTTTAATTTTATGGTGGAAGGTATTACGTATATTTGATATAAGTCATTAATATTTATTTTTATTTTTTATTTTTCTGGAAAAGAATTGTGCTCATAGAAATTTTATTAACATGAACTGACTTCATCACACTGGAACCAAGCGCTTGTGATACTGAAGGACGCTCTAACCAGCTTAAGTCAGTGGTTTCTATGCAATTTTTGCATTATATAATTCAAAATTAATAATAAACATCTCTTCACTGGATTTTAAAGTCATGCGCTGAAACCGACGCTTGCCGTAAACTTGTAACATAACGTTCACCTTCCTGCAAACAACATATACTCAGAACTGCCAATAATATATGCTACGGTGGCACATCCAGGTCTATGTTGTTCATTCCACTTTTGATTTAAGGGAGCAGCAGAAAAACTGTAATCTGTCAGCACATTCAGCACATTATACGACTACAGATCTGGTTCTTTGCTGTTTGATGTTGATTGGACATTATACGTATACATACGGTAATTTGAGCTGAGAGATTGCACGTGATTCAAGACTGACAATTAGATTGGTTTTATACATTAGTAACGATGCACAAAATAGGTTGCTACAAAGAATGAAAACAGACATTTCGTGTCACAAGATCTCTGGAAAAAGAGAAGAAAAAAAAGATTGCAATGAAGAACGCCTAAAATGAAGAACTGTGAAGCAGTGAGCGACTTGCACGGCAAGCGATTTAACCAGGACATTGCATTAATGGAGAAACGCTATCAGGGCGAATACAGCTCATCACTGCTTTCAGACATGTAATGAACAGTCACAAGAGATTCTCCGTTTAACATATTAACCCCTGGAGGATTTTGCTCTTTTCGCATCAAATGCGAGTAGGAAACACATTTTGGGGACTATTTCTGAATACATCCTACTACATCGACTTCCAAGCAATTTACCATTAGATCAACGCCTAGTCGTACTAAATAAATCTTTCAATTGGTTAGTTTGCTGGCGCATGAGCAGAAGGTGAAAAGTTGGAGTTTTTGTTGATGTATTTGTTGTTGTTTTTGTTGCTGTGCTTTTCGCTTAACGAACCCATAATTTTCGTATGGTGAAGATTCTTTATTCAAAATGTCCACCTTATCCTACTTGTTGCATATGTTCACCTGTCTGTATGCGCTTCAGACCGGTCTGCCGTAGATCTGAGGCCATAAAGTCTAAAATCGCGACACAAAATTGGATTCCGACCATGGGCCAAATTTAGGTGGAAAAAAACAGATCCAAAAATTACGTTATTCCCTCTATATTATGTAGTGCAACTAAAATGTCCAGATTATTTGGTATCATTGTAGAGCTACATCTTTCTACTTTTCTATAATGCCACCCACTTTAGTGTGTCATACATGACATTGACGCTACAGACGTTGGAAGTAGGCTACTATCTCATGCCCTGTAAACTCTGCGCTAGGGGTTAATGTGTTAATGAGTACAAGAGACAAACCAAGCAGGCCAAGTACACACTGAAAATGGACTAAACTATGTACTTATTTATACATATTAGAATTTTGCCTTTTGTTTCATAAGAAATTTTATTTCTATGAACCTTTTGCTGTTTTTAAATTGTTACTTAAACAGGTCAGGTGACATATTATCATGTAAATCAACCATAAGCACATGAAACGACCATTGCTTACAATTTATAATCAACAGTCTGAAACATACACAATATACATAGACGTAAAATCTAAAAGCATAAATATCTTGGAAACACAAGCCAGTCAGTTGTTTTCATTGTCACATTTGAATTCAGCAGATTAAAATCCATAATAAATAGTACACTTTATTTCTGAAACAGTTGACTTCTATAGCATTTCAGACCAATTTTTATATTCATAATCGGATCACCTCGTAGCGTTTATACAAACTTTCATCTCAGAACATCTTCAATGGAGTTATACAACATTTAAAGTGGAACCTGGTCAGACAATGGCAGAAACACTGGTCACACAATAATAACAAAATATGTTCAAAACATAGCCATCTCAGTAGAGTCGCCATAATGCAGACTATATGTTGTAATTGAACATGACGTCAATGGATAAACAAGATACTTTTGCGTGCAATGTTACACACGCTCTGTTTCTGTCCATCGACTTTTCGTATTTAAACAAGAGAATATTGTTGGTATCCTCCTCAATTCCTTCCCTAGTCGCATCCTGAAGTCCATATATCAGTATAGTGTGACATCTGTAGCAAGCTCACCAGTTATTATGTACTTTTCAGAGAGTGACGTATGTGAGGTGAAGTTGTTTGCATTTGTAGCATGCACAGTATAGATAATGTTGGCATATCTCTATGCTACTTTGATGTAATGTGGCTCACATTTCATGGGATACTGTACTTGTGGAAATTGTACATGATCTAAGCACATGGTAAAACAAAATGGATGTTCCCATGTGCTTGACAAATTAACCAGAATTAATCAAAAGTACACTAAGTTTAGCAGTTATTAAAATAGAGCAAACGAATTTTGCTGAAGTAGGTAATAGTTGCTTCTGAAAGTGCAATGAACGAATTACAAAATATCTTAAAATTAAAAAATGTTATGCTCTTTTTCTACCATTTACCTCTGACGTCCAGAAATTGAAAATTACCAATGCGGAGCTAGCAGTTCTTTATACGAGCACATCCTAATGGAGCCCACTCTGTATTCTCTAGAACCGAAATTACACTCTTCAATCATACATCAAGGGAATTAAACATTCTTCTAACAAGACCTGTGATATACAAAGTAGTTATTATATAGACAGTATTACCAGTGAAGAAATCACGGGAAATTATTTATCTTTAAAATTCTAACCCTATGCAAAATACGAAAATGTAGAGCATCACCTTATTACGGTGTCAGCTATACAATTATCAAACGATAAGTGTTTCTAAAGGAGATAGTGTTATTGGCCTCATACCACATTTACCTGCACCCTTCCTTTGAGATTGACCAAAACCAAGAAGATATTACGAAGAAACAGTGTGTTGTCTGCGTAGTTTGTTTTCCACCAACATTAAATTCTCACAGTCAGTACGAAATCTAGGCGTTACTCTAACAGTACTCTCACAGTGTACCAACACATGCAAGGCTGCATATCTTGAATTGAGACGCATCAGTTCCATTCGTAAATATCTTTCAGTTGATGCCACTAAAACACTTGTGTGTTCATTAATACTTTCAAGACTGAACTATTGTAACTCAGTTCTGTCTGGTTCGTCACAATAATTACTCCAGAAACTTCAAAAAGTTCAAAACACAGCTGCACGGATCATCTTTAGAGTATCACGATCAGAGCACACCTCATCACTGCTATGATACAGAATCAAACACAAATTTTGTTCTCTGTGCGATGTTTCAAGGACAGACTCCAGACCAACATACCTATCCAGCCTCACCCATGTGTATACACCGCTAGATACTTACGCTCTTCTTCTGATAATCGTATACTCATTGTTCCCACGGTGAAAACAAAGTCATATGGATAACGTTCCTTTGCATACCAGGGCCCGGCGACGTGGAACGAATTGCCCATTGAAATTAGACACAAAGACACAGTGGTCCCTTTTAAGAGTGCTCTTAAAACTCACCTGTTTCGACTGCAGGGACAAGCTTAAGAGACCTAATTGTGTTTTGTATCTTATATGTTTTCAGCATGTTTTTATGTTTTCCAATTTCATTGTTTTTGTCATTTGTTTTTCTGTAGTGTAGTCATATCATTATTGATGGTGTAAAGCGCTTAGAGCTTCGAAAGATTAGGCGCTATACAAAGTCCTCATTATTATTATTATTATTATTATTATTATTATTATTATTATTATTATTATTATTATTAGATCAAGTCACTTCTTGTCATAATTATGAAATGGGTAATTTTAAACTGCATGAAATTTTAAAGAAATTTGCATTTACTTCTTGTTGGATGAAAACTGGGATTTAAACATTTCCGTTTTCTGGGTCATGATGCAGAAGCGTTCTGGTTACTTCCTCTAGGTAACTTAGCATTAGTATTACACATAAATAAGAACCAATCAATCTATGACGAAACCTTGCAAGCTGTATTGAACTGAAGTGGGCTAATTGTACCATGAAGTGATAGAAGTTTATCAGTTATGGTAAAAGTAGCAAAGTCTTTATTGCTTATTCATAAAATAGAATACAAATAAGTGTGGCCTGAATCCCATTATCCTAACCAAGGGAGGTAACCAAACGTAAGGAGTATGTAAGAGCTATTGTAAAATATGTTATTTGTTTTTCCAGCACTTGACGGAATGGCTTGAGTTTGTTCTAACTGAGCTCTGATCTGAGTGAACCAAGAATGTGAAATGAAAGTCTTATTGGGCTAGGTTTCGCGATCTTTCAAGACAAACGAAATAACAAAGCATATTACTTTAGTACATATAATCTTACAGCCAAATCGTTCCAAAAATGTAATTTTCAATAGCTTTTTCTGACTTTGCTTTAGGATGAAGATGATGATGATGATGATGATGATGATGATGATGATGATGATGATGATCGCTGCCCCTGATTGCAAATTTAAATTTGGACAGTAAAGACCATCTTACATTCTTGTCATATCAAGATCATAATTTAAAGTCCATAGTGTTACTTTTAGACAAGCCAGAGTAAAGAAGCGGAAGGCGGAATCGTTGTATGTCTTCTAATAACCCGTCTCCAGCATAAACGAAAGACTGACTTATTTGTTAATCCCAAATCAATATTCTAAGTCCTTCCTAAAACATGCCTGCTTACAAATATTTCGTTTTAAAACATGGCATTAGTGAAATTGATCAAACTATATGAAACTCGCGTTTTCGAAATATTCGATGATAACGCAGCTCAATACACTTTAAAGAATTTGAACGGAGAGGTTTTATCGAAATTTTTAGTTAAAGCGCTAAAGAAATTACTGAAAGGGATAACAGGGACAGCTTTACTGACATTACAAGAAAATGTCAACTACGAGCATTCTAATAGCAATTATCACTGATCCATGCTATTCTTTTCGTCATCATTATCAGCATCATCATCGTCATCATCATAGTGTTCGATACTGCGTTTTGTATTTATAAAACGGATTAGGAAAACAACCAGAGTACAAGAATGTTAAATATGTCACCTAGGAAACAGGTAATCATTAAATTTACTGCAACATTTCGGGCAAAAAGAGACACATCTGAGCATAGTGAATTTTCTACAGGGTGATAATGTAACGATCATACATCGTAAACTGTATGCACATGATTGCCGGAGGATCCAGGAACGACCGGGTTTTAATTCTTCGTTCAAGCACAGCAAAACCGCTCCGGTGACCTAGTGGCTAGAGCGTCCGCCGCAGAAGCGGGATGTCGTGAGTTCGATCCCCGGCCGAGTCATACCAATGACTTACAAATATGGTACTAACAGCTGCCTCGCTTTGTGCTCAGCATTAAGAGGTTAGTGTTAGGACTGGTCGGACTGGTTTCAGGATAATGTGACTTGGTGGGACATCATGCTACATGTCTGCGGGATGATGCTCCAGTGCTTGACATCACAATAGACTGCCTCGCTGCAAACATCGGAACTATATGACTGAAATATTTTAAAGCTACGTTAAAAATCCTAATCACACACATACACACACACACACACACACACACACACACACACAGCAAAACGTGCTCTACACGAACATTACATACCGTGTATACTTGTTTATAAGATGAGTCGAACTTACAAACAACATAAACCTTGATCTGTCATCGCATTATGTGCAAGTATATCTGTTACTTTCTTCCTGCTGAATACTCCTAACAAACTGCATAAAATATAGATCTGCCGGCGCAACACACTATGGCAGGTATGGGTCTAAGTAGTTTGCAGTTGCGGTCGCGTTTTAATTGAGTATATACTCATTAAATCTTCTGCCTCTGCTGTTTTAGATAGCATAACATTCATAATCAATTTAAGTATTGCATCTTCATCTGTCCCCAAGATATGGAAGACTGCAAAAGTAACACCTATTTACAAATCTGGATCTAAGAATGATGTTGATAACTACCGACCAATCTCAATACTACCAAACTTGTCAAAATTGATTGAAAAACATGTCCATGACTCATTCATGTCATATTTAACCAAACACTTGCTGTTACACCCTAATCAACCAGGCTTTAGACAGAAACATTCATGTGAGACTGGCTTGATCTCCTTAACTGACAAATGGCTTCAAGCACTTGACCAAGGTAAAATAATAGGATCTGTATTTGTAGATTTCAGGAAAGCGTTTGACATGGTGGATCATGAAATCCTTTTGAAGAAACTAAAAATCTACCAATGCGATGAAAAAACAGTTAGATGGTTTACTTCATACTTAAGTGAGAGAACACAACATGTTTATATAAAAAAAACGTTCTGTCTGAACCTGAAACAGTTAGATATGGAGTACCACAAGGCTCAATTCTAGGTCCATTACTATTTATTTAATTTATTAACGACCTACCAGATCTCTATGCAGATGACACAACATTATCAGACATCCAAAACACAAAGCATGAACTCGAAATTTCTTTACAGAATGCATTAAACAAGCTAGAAAACTGATGCACATGCAATGACATGGTAGTTAATACTGTTAAAACTAAAATATTACTTATCTCAACAAGGAAAAAAAGGAAACATTTTGATAGCAATGAACTATGGCTGACATGGAAGGATAAAAATTTGCAAATGGTCTGTCACGACAGACTACTTGGTGTTTTGGTAGATAATAATCTATCATGGACTGATCATATCAAACATATCAGTAAAAAGGTCAATTCAAGTTTATGGCTTCTCAGTAGGATAAGACATTTTCTCCCTTAAAGGCACAGAAAACTATTTTATAACAGTTACATACAACTGTATTTTGACTACTGTAATACAGTATGGGGTAATTCAAATGATAAAAACATAGCAAAGTTGGAAAATCTTCAGAAAAGAGCATTTAGGCTAATATCAAACCAGAAAGAAAGCAAGGAAAATTTAGCTGACAAGTTATAAATATTACCTATTAAAGACCAAATCTGTTTAAGAAAAGCCAAATTAATGTACAGGATATCCAATAATAGTGCTCCTGAATATTTACAATCCCTATTCCAGTATAGGCTGCCTGGTAACACACCCCACCTACGATCAATATCTACAAAACAGTATAAAATTCCCAAACCAAAAAAGGAATTATTCAAAAAAGGTTTCCAATACTCTGGAACTTTGCTCTGGAATAGTATTCCAGTTGAAATTAGAAATGTCCGCTCTATTTCCATCTTCCAAACCCAATATATCCAGTGGCTTCTGAGATGCTGCTGATTTAAATAAATTCCTTGTATGAGGGCCTCAAGGTAGATTAGTTCTTAGCTAATTGTGTTACCCTCTTTAAATAAAGTCATCATTATTATTATTATTATTATTATTATTATTATTATTATTATTATTATTATTATTATTATTATTATTAGACGGTACATGGTTAATTTCGACTAATTATCTATCTGAGATCATGCTGGGGTGCTGGTCTTTGAACCAGATCTATAAACTCGGTCTAAAAATAAAATTTTAACTTTCATTGCCGTAAAATACCAAGACATCAGAAAATCTGAATGTCGGTGGTTATTCCCCCTCAACCCACAAACCTCAATGACAACTTTAGTTCCAATCTTCTGATAACATTCATATAATCACCTAGGAATGACACAGCAAAGCACACTCCAAACATTAGACTGATTTGAAGAGCATGTAAAGAAGCAAACATGGGTGACCTAGAAAACACCTGAAAATCTCCAACACTTTCATTAATTGATGGTTATTAAATATAAAGCACAAAAAAAGCATGGGAGAATATTAGACCAAAATCTCCAACACTTTAATTAATTGATGGTTATATTATAACGCAAAACAAAAGCATGGGAGAATATTAGATCAAAATCTCCAACACTTTCATTAATTGATGGTTATTAAATGTATCGCAAAACAAAAGCATGAGAGAATATTAGATCAAAATGGATTAAAGATTCAGCAAAAATAGAGGAAATGAATCCATTAGGGTGTCAGAACTAAAACTCTGCATTGACTAATTAAAAGATAGTGATACCTCTGAATAGGTTCATTTTTGCAATGTATATTTTTTGTGTTTATAACACTAATAGAGGAACTTACTACAAGATCAGAAACCATCTTTCGCCAACAGTATGTGGGTTAAGATTTAATTTTCTCATCTAACGTGCAGGGAAGTCGGGGGCGGGGGAGTGCACGGGGGGATAATTTGCATATACTGTAAAATTGTTGTAGCCTATATACGACAATTAACAAGCCCGTCAAGTTTCCCCACCCCACCGCCTCACCCAACGCTAAAGAAATATGAAATAACGTCCCCTGATAACCTACGGGAAATTATTCTAAGCAACTATTTTAGGGCTTGGATTTAATAGTTTGTGTGCTCCTCTTGTAAGAGAATTATATATGCTTATTTTGTCTTTTACCTACAAACTTCAAATTAGTGGCAACTGCATATATGAGGCTGCCTTCTAGCTGTGTATTAAACAACAATATGAAGGATGTATAGTAAAAACTGATTTGAAGTGTTCCCTTCCATATGTGTGGTAAAACCGATATGAAGTCTTTCTTCCATCTTTGTGGTAAAAACCGATATGAAACGTTCCCTTCCATCTGTATGGCAAAAACCGATATGAAGTGTTCCCTTCCATCTGTATGGTAAAAACCGATATGAAGTGTTCCCTTCCATCTGCGTGGTAAAACCGATATGAAGTGTTCCCTTCCATCTGTATGGTAAAAACCGATATGAAGTGTTCCCTTCCATCTGCGTGGTAAAACCGATATGAAGTGTTCCCTTCCATCTGTATGGTAAAAACCGATATGAAGTGTTCCCTTCCATCTGTGTGGTAAAAACCGATGTGAAGTGTTCCCTTCCATTTGTGTGGTAAAACCGATATAAATTGTTCCCTTCCAACTACGTGGTAAAAATCTATATAAACGACACCCTACGAATTATGTGGTAATAACCGTTATGAACTAAGCCCTTCCAAATCTGTGGTAAAAATCGATATAAACTAAAAGCTTATATAAAGAATACTCCCCCAATTGTGTATTTAAAGCCTATATGAAGAGGGACCCTCCTGTTGTAAGATAATAACCTTTACAAAGTGTTCCTCTCTAATACATACAGGGCTATTATCGACAAAGTCTACCAAGAAGTTACGGTAGATCTTGCTTTTAGAGCAAAAAACTTAAACTGGAGCTCCGCTGCTCCGAATTGATTGTAAATGTATAACGTACATACAAAGCTTGCTAAATATAGTTTCTGAAGAAGATCCAACTAGAAAAGAGAACGATGTTGTTGAAAACTTGAACCAAACGCATGTGATACTGAAGGACGCTCTAACCAGCATAAGTCAATGGTTTCTATGTCATTTTTGCATTATATAATTCAAAATTAATAATAAACATATCTCTTCACTGGATTTTAAAGTATTGCGCTGAAACCGACGCTTGCCGTAAACATGGAATGTACTTATTTTATGTTAGGGTCAAACACTGTTTGCAAAGTGAAAACGTTCGCTAAAACATTTCATTTCACCAGCGATCATCCTTAATACATTAGCTGAAACAATCTAACAGCTGGAATATGAAGGAAGAGTTTGAACCCGAAGTATATATTGTAGCTAGCTACATATGCGCGGTATTGTGCCAATATTTATTGCCAATTGAATAAATTGTTATGTTGTTTGTTTTTTTAAGTTATAAGTTGCATACAACAAGATACGCACACAAATGCACATAAAAATCAAATATGCTTCATTCATGTTGGGAATCATAAGTTTTTCATAGCATTCCAAAATAATGTTTCGCTTAATGAAATGAAAAACAATTACATAAAGACCACGCAATTAATAATTCGGCTTCATAAAGGTTTTACCATATTAGCTCAAATAATTATCATCTAGTCTGACATAACGTTCACCTTCCTGCAAACAACATACACTCAGACCTGCCAATAATATATGCTACGGTGGCACATCAAGGTCTATGTTGTTCATTCCACTTTTGATTTAAGGGAGCAGCAGAAAAACTGTAATCTGTCAGTACATTCAGCACATTATACGACTACAGATCTGGTTCTTTGCTGTTTGATGTTGATTGGACATTATACGTATACATACGGTAATTTGAGCTGAGAGATTGCACGTGATTCAAGACTGACAATTAGATTGGTTTTATACATTAGTAACGATGCATAAAATAGGTTGCTACAAAGAATGAAAACAGACATTTCGTGTCACAAGATCTCTGGAAAAAGAGGAAAAAAAGATTACAATGAAGAACGCCTACGCGTTTTGAATCATCATCAAACTCAGCAATGTGCATTTGCTGACATTTCCGAACATAGATCTCATGTTGATGTTACTTAGAAGAGATACAAGTAAAATAAATTCATTGAAGGTCATTAATAATTTAATTTGCATGTTAACAGGAAACACTCAAATTGAGGGAACACATGTTACCCAATGGACGTAAGCTCAAGAAGTTATTATTATTATTATTATTATTATTATTATTATTATTATTCAAAAAGGGAATAAAACATATGATTGAAATATTTATTACTCAAAGCAACCCAAATAGAATAATAATGATTATTCAAAACGCGTAGGCGTTCTTCATTTTAATCTTCTTTGCCTCTTTTTCCATGGATTTTGTGACACGAAATTTCTGGGTTTTGTTCGTTCTTTGCAGCAGCTTAATTGTGCACCGTCACTAATGTGCAAAACCAATCTAATTATCAGTCTTGAATCACAGTGTTAAACGTAAATTGCAACAAATTGAAAATAAATTTCGTTAATACATTTTACTTGAAAATATAATAGAACTGCACATGTAGGTCTAAGGGTTTAGTAAAACTACTGGACCCAAATGTAGTATTGTGTCATCTTCAGCCACGTATATAGACTTTTGATCAAAGCTTGAAGTCAGATGGCAAAACTAAAGACAATGATGGACAGATGCGGACCGCTCCGGTTGACTAGTGGTAAGAGCGTCCGCATCGGATGCGGGAAGTCGAGGGTTCGAACCCCGGCCGAGTCATACCAAAGACTTTCATTTTAAAATGGTACTAACAACTGCCTCGCTTGGCGCTCAGCATTAGGAGATTAGTGTTAAAACTGGTCGTCTTGGTGTCAGGTTAATGTGACTGGGTGGGACATCACTCTAAACTGTCACACTGCAGACATCGCACTGATATGATTGAAAAGATGTTGTTGTTATTGTTTTAATTATAGAGTTTAACGCCATTTCTCAGCACAAGACAGGCTATACATGGCGGCCAGTAGTAATTGTGGAGGAAGAACCCGTGAAAGAATCACCTACCCACTAGAAGCTAGCGGCAAGCATTCTCGCATAACTACATTGGCCGAGCCCGAGACTCGAACTCACGCAGACAGAGATGAGATGGTGGAGATCCGTAACAATGAGCGTTTTAAACCAATCGACCACTCGGGGCCTCAAAAACGTGTTAAAGCCACGTTAAAAATCCAAATCACACACACACGGAGAGCCATCTTTACTTCCCTTCAGTAGCCATATTGGTTGATACTATTCCGTTACTTTACTATCTTCATAGTGAGCTGTAACTGACTTTAATAGTTCATGCCTTTCAAAGTTAATCGGTTTTCTTTGTTAAATGCCACAGTTAAAAGATTATCATCTCAGAAATGAATATAGAGGACGGAAGTTTACATTTTATGGGATTCCCTCCATTGAATGATTTAAAAGTTGGCCTTCAGTTAGTGACCGCAAATAGACAAATCAGACGAGACGAATCTCTTGCTTCAGAAAACTTGGAAATTTGTCAAACCTCAAAGTAACTGTGTTGTCTAGTCTGTTTACCCCGATATAGCAAAATTATGCGGCCTTGTATCGACCATTTCTAGTCTGAAATCAATGGATATAATATTGATCTCCACAGATATTACACTTAATAAAAATGTATAAGTTTAATAAGCCGATATGCAATATTTAGAATCAACCGTGCCAGGAAGCACTACGTAAACACAAGAATGTCAAGTCTAGGTTTTGATGTAAAACATTGCTTAATCACATCAATGCTTAATCTCGCACCTAACTTGGTCACACGTAGTCGAGTCATCCAGCATTTTATTTTACCCCTACATTGGTTGTCAGCGGTCTAAATTGGCAAGCCAATATTACATAAGTACAGGAAACATGATGCAATTGTTTGATAATTCCATACGTAGGTTTTTGGTGCATGATCGTTGGACTACCAACGTCAAAAGTAGATTAATAAATTGTGAAAACAGAGTAAAAATGGACAATAATTAGTAGACAAGAGAGAGAGAGAGAGAGAGAGAGAGAGAGAGAGAGAGAGAGAGAGAGAGAGAGAGAGAGAGAACCGGGTGTTTGAGAGTTCAAACTCTGATCGAGTCATACCAAAGACTTACAAAAAAAGGTACAAACAGCCGCCTCGCTAGGCACTCGACAATAAGAGGTTAGTTCTAGGACTGGTCGGACTGGTGTCAGTATAATGTGAATGGGTGGGACATTATGCTACATGTCTGCGGCATGATGCCCCAGTGCTAGACACCACTATTAACTGCCACGATGCAGACATCGTAGCGCTATGACTGAACAATTGTTAAAGCTACGTTAAAAATTCAAATCACACACACACACACACACACACACAGAGACAGAGGAGGCGCTAGGAGTGCGTGAGGCCTAGGATCGACCATGACCACCCTGAGCCTGGGGCGATCATGACAAACTCATAAGGACGACCTTAGGCCTAAAGCGCAGGGGTCTCTCAAAATCGTAGCTTGGGGCAGTAGCCCCACTTGCCACCCCCAAACGTAGTTCATGCACTCATTTGCCGAATCACACAGCAAATAAACCATGAAGGTCATTATGTAAGCTGTGAGTCGGCAACTGACAGTTTATATCATGATAAACTCGGATAAAACAACAATAAACTCTTATAATTGCAATTATTTATAATTTTATTTAATTTTTATTGTATTTTTTGTCTCTTTTTTAAAAATATATCCTATCAGTTTAAGAGTCTGTTTAAGCGTAATTATTCTTTCATGGGCGTCTGCTACATAGCTATTTATAGAACAAGAAATTCTCCATAGCAACATAACAGCTACGTCAATAGCAAACATGCTTTTCTACCAATGGAATGCTCTCAAAAGTTTTGATTATTCATCAACATGGTCTTAATTTCGCATCTAATATTGCATGATTTCTGAGCTTCGATATTCAAAGTAAAGGATGTGTTTCTTTGCTTGATATACGAAAGACTCTTGGAGTTTATGCTATCATGAGTTGATTAAGACTTGTAAGTCGTTCTTTTCCAGACATGTGAGTAACCAATTTTCGCGTTATTAAATCTATTTTCGTGTTCATAAACGGTTTAGGTTGCCTAATGGGGCTACTTACAAAATGAAATTAAGACATTGGTAAATGATTATAGTGCTAGCGGGTCCAATAGTCAAACAGTGCTAGACATCCAAACTATATAACAGTTACGATGTCAGGTGTAGTTGATCTCCCACCCACACTACATCGTAATTATCAAGGTTGGCGCCTTACATTGTAGAACTGAAAATCCAGTTCTTATAATGTTAGTCTTTGAAACCACCACCTCCCAATCCCATTATCCATTGACCTATAATTTTAAATTCTTTTGTAACGAGCTGCAGAAAAACGTGTTGTAACCCCAATGCCTTGGTATATTTTGAGTTTCCCAGCTTTTCGTTGTCGAATCTAGTCTGAAAAGAATTAGTTATATCTTTAATAAAAACAGCAAAGATAAATTAGTTGGCTCTATTGAATCAATTTATTAAGTTTTCTAAATAAAATATAAATCCACCGTTTTTATTTCGTTTTAAAAGCGTGCAATGTAAATCTCTTCAGTTCATTGTTTACTTTAATTACTGTGACTTTATAGACGTTAGTATAAAGTAGTTCTCCGTCCAGTTTATACAGAAATAAACGGGTCTGATCACATGATTTTGACCTGACCAATGGAAACTTGACTTCATTTATCAACTGATGCAACTGCAATTATTAGTAAGTGGACTAAGTTCTAGACGAACAATGCTCATTAGCAAGTGGACTAACTTATGGACTGATTAGTGAGAGTATATATATATATATATATATATATATATATATATATATATATATATATATATATATATATATATATATACTCACTGAGTATTTCACATAACTTTTTTACACATTGGAAGAATGTTTCGAATTTTTAATCCCTTCGTAATTTTATTCAGGTGGGCAGGGTGTTGTGGTACAAGGGCGGTAAAAGAGGCATATTTCAATTGTAATGCTTTGTGCAAAAATGGATGCTCTTGTGTGAAGCCATATTTAACAAATTGCAAGGGTGTTAACGGTTTATTTTATGACAATGGTTACTGAAACATTTTTATTGCAAGAATGACGGTCTCAGCATCTTAAATTTTATTTTCATTTGTCAAAAATGATTTGTTGAAAACGTTTAAGCATCTGTCACAAGAAATCGAATGTTGCACAAGATAAGATACATGTCATTCAATGTTTTTTAAAACCTATTTCATGTAGTCAGACTTTCCTTTGATAAAATGTGCTTTCTAAACCAATGATTACTGACCACAGTTGAACATAATGATTACCACCCAAAAAATATGCTGAATGATTACTAACCACAATTTTATCCTTGTGATTACAAACCACATTTTGAATCCAGTTATTACTAATTATTATCAAAGGACCAGAATAATGTTCCCACGTAAACTTTACCGATCTGGCAGCGAAATCAATTTTGTCCTCGTTGCTATAAAAGAACACTGAGAATTACTACTGCCATCGTCTCTGAAACATCGCGACGTAAGCAAGGATCAATCACCTAATGGAAACAGCTCATTTGATAGCTGCTTTCAGTATATGCGGCTGCTAAGACTTTGTAGTAACTGGTTCTACTTTTCTCCCCTGTGCAGCTACACAGCAATCCTTGGGAGAAAAAATACAAAATTGCCAGACAACTAAAGAAAAGATAATGAGTTTTCATGAAAGAAATCTATGCAAGTTCGAGTATATGAAAACCTTACCGATCGTAGCACCTACGTCAGTTAAACACCATCAAGAAGAGTGTTCCTAATTCAAAGAAGACTGCTTGAGGAAGAACTTGGACCAATAGAAAAGTATGTGTACTTTCAGGATATGTTTTGCAGACCTAATTTTTTAAGTACAGGTAAGGATATGAGTTAAATTGTTAAAATGTTTAAACCTCTTTGTTTCCTGAATTGATGATGATAAAGAACGTCTCTTTCGTCAGGTTATAATTGATGATGATAAAGAATGTCTCTTTCGTCAGGTTATAATTGATGATGATAAAGAACGTCTCTTTCGTCAGGTTATAATTGATGATGATAAAGAACGACTCTTTCGTCGGGTTATAATTGTTAAAGAACCAGATTCACTGAGCACCTAAAATGTTCCTCCTCAGATCGGTATATTTTTTTCTATTATATATTTCTTTTCTTGCTTGGACCTAAATTACGAGTTTGTAACTTAAGTTGTTTTTTTAAGATATCGAAATTAAAAACAGACGTTATATTATAAATTTTCATAACAACGTCTTTTGATGTCCCTTTTAAAAATTCGATGCTTTCAATCAAAATTTCATGAATTCCAAGGTTGTTTTAAAAGAATAAAGCAAACTATTTGTAAATGAATAACTTTAAAACTATAGCGACATGTATAATCCTTTTAAACGTTTTCATGTGAACCTCTACAACTGCAAAAGGCTGATCTTTCTTTGCTTATTATTTTAAATATCTGGTTCGAATGAAATCGAAGCTATCAACTCAAAGTATACTTTCAAAACTTTATCTTTTTCATAAAATCAAATGACGGTTTATAGACTGAGTGGCATATTTATCGAAACATCGAAATATATCTCACTTTCACCTGCGAAACATTATTTTGGTTCATATTAGTGTATATGTGTGTATATTTAACTTCTACAGGAACGATACTTCAGGATGTACTGTCAAAGCTAAAAAAAAATTAATTCTGCAATATAAAAATAGAATACAATTTTTAATTCTTGATTAGGGAAAGACCCGACTTCAGTCTCTGCTGTGAATCTTGCATACGAGGGACTTAATAATTATTTACAAGGACAAAGTAGTATATCACTTTCCAATTAACTATTTGGGTAAATTAAAATATATTGCTGGCTAAAATGGAAATAGTATAATCCTTCCAAATTGCATCTCATATTGATCAATAAAGATTCCTTCAAACTAATTGATGGAAAAGATTATATTTTAATATTCCTAAGATTTAATCAAATAGACCCACAAATAAAATTAACGATACAGGTCTGGAAGAGTGACCGGTTATAATGAGCAGTTTTAGTTAATGATGCGTTTATTTTCTCCCATTACATCTTGTAAATTTTGTATCTGTCAGTTAGTGATACGCATTTATTATGAGTGGTGAGTGTTAACTTAAATCACTGCAGCATTTGAAGAGGTTACAACATAATGTAGATTCTTAAATATCACTATATTTTATAGGGATTAAAATTAATACTTTTCTCACGCGTCTTACTATGGAGACAATTGCATACTTTTCCCCATCGTGATAATATGGAGACATTGCATGCTTTTCTCACGCGTCATATTATGGAG